>CM061142.1:16217518-16239520 GCA_030789695.1 Scilla litardierei | reverse complement strand
TGCAAAATGGCTTCAATCAACGGCTCCATCCGCGCTGACCATCGTCACTTGCCACTAGTATCTTGGCCTTCTGTCCCTTGTATGCATTGAAGAATATTCAGTGATGAAAAGAAAAAATTCATAATTAAGTAAATATATTGTATAATGAGATAGACCAGTTAGTATCATAAAGAATATTGCAACATCACATTTTGGCAGGGGTATGAAATTTACTCATGGGTTCCTTCTTCTGAGCACAGAGAGAAATGTGTCTGCACAGGTTCTGGGCAGCTTGAGAAAATTAAGAAAAGTAGCAAGGGAATTCAGATGCCAGTTTGAGCACTTCCAGATGGAAACTGGAACTGCTGACAATGTAATGAAGCATTCGATCATCTGAATGAACAAAGGACATCTTCGAGGCCGTATATATGTGATGTCTCCAATTTATGCATCACGTCAATTGCAGGAATTGATTGATTGAATTCTACTTGAGGTGAGAACCCAACTGGATAAATTTAAAATCGATTGGTTGATTTCTCCACAACTGCCAAATGACAGTGTTTAAATACAAAAGATTAAACAACTTTTCCAAATCCTACGGACTTCAACAACTTGTGGCAACTAATTACGAACAATAATTCAAATAACAGAATGCATAAGACTAGCTAACAACTCGACATATTCTTACTGAAAGCATGCATAACCCACTGCAGGTGAGCAGTACTTCCTTTAAGTAATGAACTTGGGATCTTCTTGGCTTATCATGCCACTACTCACTGGTATCTTGGCCATATGTCACCTATAGGCTGTATGCGTTGAAGAAGAATCAGTGATGAACACATACAAAACATAATTAAGTAAATATATTGTTTCGTAATGAATATTGCAACATTACCACGTGGCACTGGTATGAAACTCAATAATGGCGCACAGGTATGAAATTCTTCAGAGCATTGAGCGCAAGGTGGTGAACAGTTTCCGAGCAGCCAGGGGAAGGTGTCTGCATAGTTTGCGAGAAGGTCCCAAAATCGAACCTACCAAGATAACTGGCAATGTAATGAAGCAGTCGAGAACGTCGAGTGCTTCTGAAGGAGCAAAGAACATCTTCGAGTCCATATATATGTGATGTATTCAATTTCTGCATCACGTCACTTGCCTCTAGTATATTGGCCATCTTTTATGTTGTAGAGGAAGCATTCATGAACAACAACAAAATAGGAAGTTGAAGAAAAAATATTGTATAAGTAAAATCAGATAGAATCAGATAATGAAACTATCATCACGAAGTGTAGTGGTTGATGAGATCTTGTGGATAGGGAAGCCATTTTTATAGACTACTTGGACAGGCATATGGATGAGGATGAGACAACAGAAGAGTTATTGTGAGGCTACAGAAGAGAACTCATCTGTCAACAGCGGAGTGCTCGTGTATTTGCAGAAAGTAGAATAGTGCTTGTGAATCTACAACAGATTGATACCAACTAGTTGATGTACCCAAGAATGGTTGACCTTTGTGGTGTGAGGTGGGAAAAATTGTTATTAGCCCCTAAAATAATTTCTCAACGCGAAGAACAGTTAAAAATACTTTTGGTTGGCAAACTCCTAATAAATAAGACTGTATGGAAACCCCCAGCTGACCCTATTTTACCTCGGCCCAAGGGCTCGTTTATTGCTTTGGCATGCAGTAGTTGACGTGCGTTTATATTTCATATATTTGCGCACGTTTTCTCCAGTATTTCTCCGTATTTTGTGCCGTCTTGTATTCGTTTTCTCGTGTTTTCTTGTTTTCTTCCACTTTTCCGTGTTTTTGTATTTTTGCAGGAATTTACCGGTATATGGGACATAAAACGATGATATTATGAGTCCCCGGAGCAACGGGAGGGGTCACGCGTGATCTAGGGGGTCAAAGCGATGAAGATTGATATTCCTCATCCCTCAACCGATCGGGTGGACCAGTCACCCGATCGGTTGGTGCACGCGTATCCTACCCGAGCGGTAGCTGAAGAAGAATAGTAGCTCACCCGATCGGTTCAGTGATCGGGTGAACCGACGGGCCTCTCTGTCATTTGGGCTGAATTCCAACTGATCGGGTGACTTATCACCCGATCGTTTCACCTGTAGCGGAATTTTCCAAGAGACGACCCGGACAGCTCAACCGACCGGTTCGTCGACCGTTTGAATCCGACAGAGCTCTCGGCCTAATGGAGCGTAATTCCAACCGATCGGGTGACTTATCACCCGATCGGTTCATCTGTAGCCACAACTCCTCATTTGGCGAACCGACGGTGCCACCCGATCGCCTCAGCGTCCGGTTGAAGATCTTCAAAGCTCTCACCCCGATCGGTTGACCCATCAACCGATCGGGTGGCGGATTTTTTGCGGGTTCTGGACCCGAACCGCTAGGGTTTCTTTGGGGGCTATAAATACACGATGTTGGCCGAATGTTGGGGGATTCTCCTCTAGTTTTTAAGGGCTTTTTCAGCGCCTTTGTTTGGAGGCTTAGGGTAGATTAGATTAGGTCTTTGCTCAATAAATCTTGTACCGGATTGTTGGATTCGAATCAAGATAAGTATTTCTTTCTCTTGTTTTCCATTATTTTGTGTTGTATTTGTTTTGCTTCATGATGATTGTTTGTATGTCTTTTGTGTTGGTTGTTTATATGTTTTTCATCATGGAGTAGTCTTGATGAACCCTAATACGGGTTAGAGTAGGATTGATGCTTGGGTTGTTTCATTTGACTTGGTTGCAAGGCATGTGTTCGATGAAATGCGTCAATGGGGATTTCTAGCAATTTGGGTCCAATTCGTACGACGACACACTAGTTGTGTTGGGGGTTGGGGTCCGATGCTTGTCCAGTCATGATCCGCTTCGATGTATTGCTAGAAATCACATTTGACCTATTTGTCCATTAGGGTTACGCGGGGATGTTTCATTGTCATTGGCGGGAGAAAGACCGCCTCTGACCGTCGGGCCAAGGGGGAATAAACTTGGCGGTTGACTCCCTAGCCACAGCTCACGCCCCTAGTGTAGACATCGAGTCCTCGCGCGTGGGAACGGCTTGGATGAAGTGTTGGGAGTTATCATTGTGGCATTAATGCTCCCGGTTGCGGAAGGTGTTAATGGACATGGGAATGCCCACCGTCTGGAACCGGGTAGGCCTAGCGTGCTTGGCACCGACCGGAATATCGGGCCATGGACGCTAGGTACCACCTTTTGGGGCAATGTCTCACCCTGGGTCAAGTCAAATGTCAAGTGTCATGAATGCTCTAGCCCGTGTTAGCGGGGATTCATTTCGTGTCTTTTTCATTTCTTTCTTTTATTTCTACACTTCCACCCACATTATCCGCGTAGCTAGCACACAACCTAGGCGAGGCTAGTAGCCATTCAAGCCATCCACCTCCCTGAGTTCGATAAACCCGCACCCTACACTAAACGTGCACTTGCGGTAAAACGACACCGCGCCCATACCGTAAACGGGGGCGCCGGTCAAGTTTTTGGCGCCGTTGCCGGGGAGGCGTTCGGTTTGATATTAGCTTAGCTTGTGTTTGTTAGACTACGCATAAAAACAAAAAAAAATTTTGAAAAAAAAAATATTCAATAACCAAGAAATTTTTCCCCCACTATTATATTATCTTTTTGTTATTCTCTTGTACTATTGACGCTCCTCTCTAGTTTTCTTATTTTTGTTGTCCAGGTATCTTTGGTGTAACCATGTGGAGATCAAATTTCGATGCTCAGATGGGAGGATACAATCCTTATTCGGTTGTGGTTTGTGAGACTTGTGGGATGGCGGGGCATGTGTATTATGATTGCCCATTTACGCTCGAGAGCCTCCCCCCACTCCAAGGCCAAACATTTTCCCACAACCTTATCCCAAACACCTCCCATCCATTTCCTCAACCTTATACCCCTCCACAAACACAAGAAGAATCAAGCCTCGTGTCTCTCCTTGAAAGTGCCATGTTTAACCAAGGCCAAATATTACAAAACTTAATGGTACCAATCACCGAGCCGACACCGAGGAGAGGGGATGAAGGAGAGGATATACCCACTTTCATGGTTGAGACCACCATGGCATCGGCCACCATATACACATCTCAAGCCGATACCCCATTTTTCCATCACTACCACTTGGATGACGAAGCATTTTTTGAAGATGATAGTGAGGATGGGGTGATTTATCTAGGATCTGTGGGAGAGATTTCTTGTCTTCATTTGGATACCCCCACATGAGTCCTATGAGAGCACTGAGGAGTTTACAGAGATTATGCATACCGGCGAGGAGGATGTGCGTGAGGACGAGGACACCACGACCACATACGAGGGGTCCGCTCCACATCCACCTCCAGAGCCATCTCTGTCACAGCTTCCTCCTGGGTCGGTGGTCAACCATGAGGATGTCATTCAGGACATCAGGCAGATGGAGGAGCATGAGCATATCGTCGAGGAGGATGTGCATGAGGGCTTGGATACGATCATCCACTTCATGGAGCCCGAGCCACATCTACCTCTACCGTCACGCTCCACTTCTTCTGCGGCTAAGCATCTACTTGAGCATATTGCCCCTATTCAGGGAGATTTTCATACTCACTCTCACTCCACATTTGAGTCTCGCTTTTCACGTCCTATTTCTTTAGACTCATATATTTTTGACATGCCATATCTCTCGCAGGACACAGGATCTATTTCCCTTGAGGTATGCTGCGGTGCGTCACTACCTGGAGAACCACTTCTCATGGAGAGCGAGAATTCGGTCGTCACTAGTACAGAGGATAGCGACCCATTCTCGGGGAGTATTCGTCACCCGTTTATTATTTTTCCATCTTATGTTGACGATTATCTCCGGGATACATTTATTTCGGGAAATAATTTCTTGCCATGGACTAATGCACCTCGTCCTTTGCAGGTCACAGGTGGACACATACGAGGGATGCTTGGAGGTGCATTGCTTGGGTCCATTGGCACACGTGGCACATCGCTTCTGGCGGAGCCACATAAGGAGCAGTTAGAGCAGCTACCTGCCCCACTCCAGATCTTGGATCTGCCTATGCTCAGGTGTATCCTAATCCAGTAGTGTAAAAATTTACCGCTTTCTAGTTTAGATTTGAATAATCTCGTCTCCTCTCATTAGCGAGTGGAGCGTATCTAGGATTTGCTTTTGCATCATAATAACCCATCATGTCATGCCCTTCTATCACTTCTACTGCCCACACCCCACATCCTCTTCCGAGGAGAACGAGCACACTGTCTCTCCTGCATTCTGATTTCTTTCTTTTCCGATTTTTCCCCTAGCATATCTCTACATCCCCATTGATCATATCATTTTGCTAGCATTTTCATGTTCAGCTTGGGGGAAATCGACTTTTGTGTGCATGTTTTCGTGTGTCGTTGTCGTGTGTTTGTGTCTTTGAGTCCTTCGTTGCGTTTTATATCTTTTATTCTGTATGTTTCTTTTTCTTTATTTTCCTGTTTCGTTCGTGTATTTTTCGTGATTTTCATTTTTTGTGTCGGTGCGTAACTCCCCTACATTTTCATTGCCCTCCCGTATTCACTACTATTGCATTGAGGACAATGCAAGTTTCAGCTTGGGGGAGTCGCACTTCGTACGTCATTTGTCTCTTTTTCTTCATTATTTGAGTCGTTTTTCTCCGTGTTTTTCTTTTTCTTTTTCTTTTCTTCTTTTTATCTCTTTCTCCCAGAGATGAACCCTATGATGAATTGCCACGAAAATCACACGCACACCTTGCACGGCTTCGATAATCACATTCACTAACCTCAGGAAGCCGAGTCCTCTTGCATTTCATGCATCGTGGGTCCACTTAGCTTTCTTGTGAGTCGTGTGTCGTGAATAGCATTTGGTGTGCTTCTACCTTGTGATTATGTTTTATATACCTATCCTTGGTTGACCCCTAGATTATCACGCTTCGATATGAATATGCGGTATTTGCTTCTACTGTCTGCTTCTATATGCATGTTATATGTTTATATCGTATGTTTCAATTCGCATGTGTCGAGATTCCACAAACAAGGACTAGGATAACTCATTTAGCCTATGCTCTGATTAGCAAGAAATATCTCATTGCCCAAGTGTTTAGAATCCGATTTCATTTTTATTTTACTTGGTACAAATCCCCTCGTCGTGTACCGTTCTCCCACTTGGGAGAGTACACATGTATATATCCCAATATCCAAAAATCCAAAAAAAAGGAGAGAAAAGAAAAACCCAAAAAAGAAAAGAAAAGAGAAAAGAAAAAAAATATGTATAGCCAAAAACCCAAAAATCCAAAAAAAAAGAGAAAAGAAAAGAAAAACCCAAAAAGAAAAGAAAAAAAATTTTGTATAGCCAAAAAGCCAAAAAAATACAAATGCCCAAAATCCAAAAAAAATTCTCGTGTGAATATTTTTCTACTTGCCGAGAATAAAGGGAAGGCGAGAATTTACACCGAGTGTTCTTCTCCACATCATCTCAACCACCATCGATTTCGAAAATACTTGGCTTAGGAACTTTTTAGCTATTATCTAGGATTTAGTGTGGTGATCTTCTTAACCCTAGTTGTGGAGTCCCTGACGCATGACATGTTTCGATTCTCTCTCTATTCTCGTGCATGCTTGAACTATATATTCACCGCTTTATTCAATTCGAATCGATATTTGGGTCATATCTTAGATTTGTGTATATCGAGCTTTATTGCACAATGTAGATAGTGACACCGTCTTCTAGCACACGACCGCACTCACTCGCGCTTCACCGCGTGGGCCCATGGCACTTGTCTGGACTCGTATTTCTTGGTTTAGTGATGTGATTTGGCGTTTGCGTGCTTGGTGTGTCATTTTTGATTTCGTTGGCCCTAACGGTCGATCTAGGATATAGAGTTCTCTTTTTCTCTCTTTCTCTCTATTTTCTCCCTCCGAGCTCCTACTCTCACTCGTCTTCCTCGAGGACGAGGAAGAGTTCAGCTTGGGGGATTTTGACGTGCGTTTATATTTCATATATTTGCGCACGTTTTCTCCCGTGTTTCTCCGTATTTTCTGCCGTCTTGTATTCGTTTTATCGTGTTTTCTTGTTTTCTTCCACTTTTCCGTATTTTTGTATTTTTGCAGGAATTTACCGGTATATGGGACATAAAACGACGATATCATGAGTCCCCAGAGCAACGGGAGGGGGTCACGCGTGATCCATGGGGTCAAAGCGATGAAGATTGATATTCCTCAGCCCTCAACCGATCGGGTGGACCAGTCACCCGATCGGTTGGTGCACGTGTATCCTACCCGAGCGGCAGCTGAAGAAGAATAGCAGCTCACCCGATCGGTTCAGCGATCGGGTGAACCGACGGACCTCTCTGTCATTTGGGCTGAATTCCAACCGATCGGGTGACTTATCACCCGATCGGTTCACCTGTAGCGGAATTTTCCAAGAGACGACCCGGACAGCTCAACCGACCAGTTCGTCGACCGTTTGAATCCGACAGAGCTCTCGGCCAAATGGAACGTAATTCCAATCGATCAGGTGACTTATCACCCGATCGGTTCATCTGTAGCCACAACTCCGCATTTGGCGAACCGACGGCACCACCCGATCGCCTCAGTGTCCGGTTGAAGATCTTCAAAGCTCTCACCCGATCGGTTGACCCATCAACCGATCGGGTGGGCGATTTTTCTGCGGGTTCTGGACCCGAACCGCTAGGGTTTCTTTGGGGGCTATAAATACACGATGTTGGCCGAATGTTGGGGGATTCTCCTCTAGTTTTTAGGGCTTTTTCAGCCCCTTTGTTTGGAGGCTTAGGGTAGATTAGATTAGGTCTTTGCTCAATAAATCTTGTACCGGATTGTTGGATTCGAATCAAGATAAGTATTTCTTTCTCTTGTTTTCCATTATTTTGTGTTGTATTTGTTTTGCTTCATGATGATTGTTTGTATGTCTTTTGTGTTGGTTGTTTATATGGTTTTCATCATGGAGTAGTCTTGATGAACCCTAATGCGGGTTAGAGTAGGATTGATGCTTGGGTTGTTTCATTTGACTTGGTTGCATGGCATGTGTTCGATGAAATACGTCAATGGGGATTTCTAGCAATTTGGGTCCAATTCGTACGACGACACACTAGTTGTGTTGGGGGTTGGGGTCCAGTGCTTGTCCAGTCATGATCTGCTTCGATGTATTGCTAGAAATCACATTTGACCTATTTGGCCATTAGGGTTACGCGGGGGTGTTTCATTGTCATTGGCGGGAGAAAGACCGCCTCTGACCGTCGGGCCAAGGGGGAATAAACTTGGCGGTTGACTCCCTAGCCACGGCTCACGCCCCTAGTGTAGACATCGAGTCCTCGCGCGTGGGAACGGCTTGGACGAAGTGTTGGGAGTTATCATTGTGGCATTAATGCTCCCGGTTGCGGAAGGTGTTAATGGACATGGGAATGCCCACCGTCTGTAACTGGGTAGGCCTAGCGTGCTTGGCACCGACCGGAATATCGGGCCATGGACGCTAGGTACCACCTTTTGGGGCAATGTCTCACCCTGGGTCAAGTCAACTGTCAAGTGTCATGAATGCTCTAGCCCGTGTTAGCGGGGATTCATTTCGTGTCTTTTTCATTTCTTTCTTTTATTTCTACACTTCCACCCACATTATCCGCGTAGCTAGCACACAACCTAGGCGAGGCTAGTAGCCATTCAAGCCATCCACCTCGCTGAGTTCGATAAACCCGTACCCTACACTAACCGTGCACTTGCGGTAAAAAGACACCGCGCCCATACCGTAAACGGGGCGCCGGTCAGTAGTCACCCTCACACATTTGCACTTAATTCATC
Organism: Scilla litardierei; assembly: GCA_030789695.1. Lineage (NCBI taxonomy): Eukaryota > Viridiplantae > Streptophyta > Magnoliopsida > Asparagales > Asparagaceae > Scilla > Scilla litardierei. The sequence goes on along the minus strand of CM061142.1, from coordinate 16,230,739 downwards.
AGAGTATGTTCTTTTGCATTTAATGCAGTATACCAATTGGGTGTGCCCAACGCGCACAACGGTCCAAATTTATGTCCATCATGCGCATTGATCAATTTTGGGTGGTGGGTAATTAGCGTCCCGTTGTAAATGCAAGCTGCTATATATACTTTTGCCAGTTGTGCGCGTTGAGTTATTGTTGGTAATTGTAGACAGTCTTGATCAGTGCCCACAATGTTCGCTTATTGGGCCAGTTGTGCGTGCTGAGTAATTATGGTTACTTTTAAGTTAGCCTCACGTAATTTTGTAATGTGCTGCAATAGTATCAAATTTAATGACATTGGATTAAGGTATGTATTCCATCAAACTATAACATTTATGCATTCAAATGTACATAAGCACAACAAAGTAGAGTTGCTATGTATACTTTTGCCAGTTGTGCGCGTTGAGTTATTGTTGGTAATTGTAGACAGTTTTGATCAGCGCCCACAGTTAACGTTCACTTATTGGGCCAGTTGTGCACGCCGAGTAATTATGGTTACTTTTAAGTTAGCATCACATAATTTTGTAATGTGCTGCAATAGTATCGAATTTAATGACATTGTATTAAGGTATATATTCCATCAAACTATAACATTTATGCATTCAAATGTACATAACACAACAAAGTAGATACTACATCTAAACATTTTCCAACATCACATTTTGGAACTGGTATGAAATTCGTGCAAGGGACTATCGTATGGATACATAGATTCCCACCAAGAAAATAATGTCAAACACGATTCCATGTATGAGCAGCTCCATCAGATCCATTAGCGTCACTTGTCGCAAGTATCTTGGCCATCTGTATCTGTGTTGGCCTGTATGCGTTGAAGAAGAATCATTGATCAACAAAAAATAGCATAAATAAGTAAAAATATTGTATAATTAAACTTAGATAGATTTAAGATAGAAAACTTGTTATCATCAAGAAGTTATGTATGCAATGAATCTGAACAGAACATACAAAGGGTCAAAGAATATCTGCAAGATGGGATGGACGAGAATGAAGCTGTTGTGGCTGCAAGAACATCTTCGCCTCCATGTGATAGTTGCAATGAAGTTGAACAGATCAGGTGAAGAGGAGTAAAGAACATCTTCGCCTCCATATAAATGTGATGTATTCAATTTCTGCATCACTGTACTTGCCGCTAATATATTGGCCATCTTTGTGTGTTGTAGACGAAGCATTCATGAACAAAAAAAATACAAGTTTGAAGAAAAAACATTGTATAAGAAGAGTTAGAGAGAATCAGGTAATGGAACTATCATCATGTAGGGTAGTGGTTGATGAGGTCTTGTGGATATGGAAGCCATTTACAGACGAGTTGGACTGACCATGGATGAGGATGAGACCACCGTAGAGTAACTGTGAGGCTACAGAAGAGAACCTGTGTGTGCTCGTGAATATATAGCAGATGGATACCAGCCAGATGTTGTTCCCAAGAATGTTTGACTGTAGTGGTTCGTGATGAGAAAAATTGCTTAAACGTATACTTTTTTACTCAACGTGCACAACAGGCAAAAATACATCTGGTTGCAATTAGCAAAGAGCAAAATCTATATCATCCAATAGTAATATTTCTCAAATGTATACCTTTTTACTCACCGCGCTCAATGGGTCATATTGTAACAAATCACAGTATTGTAAATATTTGTTCTTAGTGCTCACAAAGGTCACTACTTTTGCCCGTATGGCGGGCTGATTAACTTTGAGTAATGGAATACAGTTTTGCTCATACTACAAGTTCTCATGTCGTGAACCTTTTCTCCACAAACATTGCAGTTATGAGCAGCTACATTAGCGTGCACCATCGTCACTTGCCGCATGTATCTTGGCCAAAAAAATCATAATAGAAATGAATATATTTTATAATTAGAATCAGAAATAATCAGATAGAGCAATTAGTATCATAAAGAATATTGCAACTTCACATTTTGGCACTTGTATGAAATTCAATAATGGCACTCGTAAGAAATTCTTCTGAGCATAGAGAGAAATGAGGCTGCACAGTTTTCGAGCAGCGAGGGTAAGGTGATTGCATATTTTGAGAGATGATTCCTTGGTGGCACCTTCAGGCTACTGGCAATGTTATAAAACAGTCCAGAACATCGGGTGCTTCTTCTGAAGGAGCAAACAACATCTTCGATTCAATATAATGTGATGTATTCAATTTATGCATCACGTCACTTGCCGCAAGTATATTGGCCATCTTTGTGTGTCGTAGACGAAGCATTCATTAAGAACAAAAAATTAACATGTTAAAGAAAAAATATTGTATAAGTAGTAGAACATATAGAACACTATCATCAAGAAGTGTAGTGGTTGACGATGTCTAGTGGGTAGGGAATCAATTAATATAGACGAATTGGACTGGGTATGTATTGAAGGGTTTTGGCTGACCCCAAAGCTCAGATCTGTGCCCGCCCTAATTGGACGGAACACAGATGAAGAAAAGAGCATCGAAAAAATAAGCAAGCTAGCTAAACATTTTAGCTAGGTTCTGAGAAAGCCAGAACCTAACCCGATCTATATCAACTTGGGGTGGTCTGACCACCCCAAGAGGGATCTATACTACTGCGACGAAATTAAATTTACGCTAAAGTTACTTAGAGAACATACCCGAAATCTCAACCCTGGGACGGACAAGATGTACCGCACTAGCTTCTTGTGCTCCTCGTAGCTGAGCCGCCTTGCCTCTTGACTCGATCTACCCGAGCTGCCTCGTGCCTTCGAACTGATCCACTCGCGTCGACACCCGCCTCCGAGCCGATCACTTGCGGTAGAAGGTTTCACTTGAGCAGACCCATGCCTTAGACGTCTGGATCTGAATCCAAACATCCTTTCGTAGCACTGCTAGGACCCGACGGGAGAATAGGAAGATGAGAGAAAAAAAGTTTAAGTCGTAGATCGAGCTTGCTCAATTATTTGGAGCTACTCGATCGAGGACTTGGTGCACTGTACAATTGCGGGTGGCACCCCTATTTATATAGGGAGTCGGCCTTCCCTCGTTTTGCACGAGCAATGTAGGACTAAACATAATGAGAGTATTTTTAACTTAATTAATAAAGTTTAGAAAGCCTTTCACAAAGGCCCAACTTTAACTAATTAGATCTCTCGCATCCTTGAACACAGACACCAAACAAACTATCATTTCAAAGAGCTTCGAATGGTGAACGCGTAGGAACAAACGGCAACGAATTCCAACTTCGTTTGACCCCTCAAATAATTGCCAAAATATGGGCAAGAAGTTGGATTTCGTAGCAGTCATATAGGGTTTCAAAAAACCCTAACTTAAGTCAGATTCGCGGGCGTGCCCGCTCCCCTTGCGAGCGCGCACCCGCAAGGGGCACTGTAATTACCCTATGCCAACCGAAGCGGACCGGGTCTGTGAGGCGGGGCAGGGCCGCCCGCCTCCTCAGCGAGCGGGCACCCCGCCCCTTAACAGGTGCGGCCCGCATAGAGGGTCGCCCCGTTTTGTGGAGCTCGGCCCGCACAGCGGGCCGCCCTGATTAGAAAAGCGGGTGTGCCCTCTTTGATAGCGGGCGTGCCCGACCCCTTTTTGATGCTTGCCTTGGCCCCTTAGTGGGTCTGACCCACTTGGCCTGTTTCTGACTTTCTGGGCTCGTTTGAGCTCCGATTTAGACCCGGTTTGAACCTGCGTTTAGACCGGAACGATCCCGTCAACCAGGTAACATTTCCAATTCTTTTGTTCCTATAAATTTTGTCGTAAACAATTTACGACATGTTCAATCTTGTTTGCATCAAATGCAACATTGTCCCTATCTATGACTTAGTCTCACAACTGGCTTGTGGACTTAACCATTTCATCATATGAATTCCTCTTAACAATCTTCCTATTACTAAAACACGAATGCTACTCGGTGTGAGACCCTACAGCCTGACCTTACTGCAGATTGGGGCTCAAAACCCTTAGACGACGGTCACCACGAGCAGCAGTTGTCGTCCCTGTTTTAGAACCATCATAACGTGATCGACTAATTGCCAAAAGTATCATTGAGTTCACTTTGACTGTGTCAGTGATGAATACCATTAGTGATAGTCTCTTTGTCAAGACTGTGTCTCTGTTGGCCTAGGGTACAGTTTACTGTAACCCCATTAGACAACATTGGTCAGTATACAGCTGTCTTTGTTGTATTCACATTGTACATCTTACAACGTACCCCGGCCGAGGATAATCATAAAGATCGTAATGAGCCTGTGACAATAACTTCCTTTTAACAAAAGAGACGAATCCTATCTTAGTCATCTACTCGCCTCGAGATCTTCAGGTGTAACCCAACCTAAGTTCTTTCAGCCGGCCTAGCCTCGAAGCTAGATCATAGGTCTAAGCGACACTGTTCACTCACAGGTTCGTACATATGACTTCAGGTCTAAAGGACCAGCTTACCTATCATCACCCTAGAGTTATTATAGCCAGTATAGTTAAAGTTAGCCATTTCAATAACTCTAAGTTGGTCCTTCAGTGAACTCATTCTCCAATAAGCACATGTGTCTCGTCTCCGATTTCACTAAGTCGAATGACTATGAGATCGTCATTACCCTAAGGTAAGATAAAGACACAGTGGTCTGCCCGATGTGCCGATATCCAGTTCTCGACACATCTATGACCATGAACCGTTTAAGACTTAAGTTTCTATTCGGCCACTTACTACTCATAATAGAGATCTTATCTGGATACGTAAGGACCTAACTATAAGTCTATAGACATTATCTAAGTATATTATTCATTCGAATTTAAACTTTGGATAATGGATACCATATTATATCTTAACAAGACGTATACTTAGGATAAATCGCGTTATGAGCATATATCCTCCTACATGGATGAGGCTGAGACTATTGTAGAGTTACTGTGATGCTACAGAGATGAGAGCTCGTGAATATACAGAAGATTGCTCGTGAATCTACATCAGAGTGATACCAGCCAGATGTTGTACCCAAGACCTCATCAACCATCTAGTCGGTCCAAGAACAGTTGCCGACCGACTAGATCACCATCTAGTCGGTCAGTACTTGTTCTTGTACCAACTAACATGCACAACAAAGTCCGAATCGAAGCGCGACGCTTCGAGGAAGTTAGAATGAACTTGTGCAAGGATCCTAGAGCTACGAAATGAGCGTAATGAAGATATAGACGTAAGATATACTCAAGGCTTAACATTCTATATATCGAAGCTAAAAGACTATAAATAAAACCTTAATAAACGGTCTTTGAGAGCTTCGATTGAATCTTCATATCTTCCAAAGCATCGCAAGAGCTTCAACGAAGCTTTAGGCATGAATATGAGCTTTGGGAAGTGTTGAGATGTCGCTTTGAATATTCTCGTGAAATTGGCTACGATCTCCAATACTGCGCTCACAAATTGTTAGTTCATGAATTATTTATGTTTGCTCATCATCCAAAACCAAATCCGGGGAGTCCAATATTCAACATTCTCCCCCTTTTTGGTGATGACAAACCAACATAAATAATAATCAAAGACAATAATTCAAATGTAAAATACTTACTCCCCCTGCATTGATGACACGTTAATTCCAAAATGAATATAAATGAATTGCATCAAGCAGACGAGTAAGATATATAATGAGAATCGATTTTTGAAATATCGGATTTTGAAAATCCTTATATGTATCTTAACTCCCCCTGAATCTTACATATCAAATTAGATTCTTGGAAATTGAGTTAAATTTTCATTTGCGCTATTTATTATCATTATCTCTCCCCCTTTGGCATTATCCCAAAAATGGGGGGCATACAATGACAACAATTAGGAAATGTAAAATCCAACATCGGGAGTCGTAGACAAAGACAATGGACCAACTTGACACCAAGGAAAAAAAATGCGGAAATCAAATCAAGGTGTGCCAAAATGTCCATTATAAAAAAAATCATCAAAATCATCAAAAACACCAAATTATTATTCATTTCTTGAATAAAGAAACATACTCTTCAATATTCAATATTCTTGGTTAATTTTGTGCATGGAAAACAATTCTATACAATTATATAATTTAAATCTATTTAACCAAGTATGTATGCGTTGAGCGACGAAATGTATGCACACCGTCAGTATGTATGCGTTGAGCGACGATATGCGTTGAGCGACGATAGGGATTATAATTTAAATCTATTAGTATGTATGCGTTAATAGATTGTATGCACACCGTCAGTATGTTAATTTAAATCTATTAGTATGTATGCGTTGAGCGACGATATGCGTTGAGCGACGATATGCGTTGAGCGACGAAATGTATGCACACCGTCAGTATGTATGCGTTAATAGACTTAGAATTATAATTTAAATCTATTCAGTATGTATGCGTTGAGCGACGATAGGGATTCGAGTCTTAGCCATAGCACTATGAGCACAAGCAATCGATAACGAAGATCAAATATCCTAGCACAAACCCTAGAAGCTAGCACAAACCCTAGAATACCAAATGAAATCGAAAAGCACAAACCCTAGGATAAAAACTAGAATCCGAAACCCTAGAATACCTAGGAGGAGAAATCGAACCCTAGGGCAAGAAATCGATCTAGGAGAGGGAGGAAGATACCTAGGGGGTGGAGTCGACGGCGGTGGACGGCGGCGATGGCCGGAGAAATGGCCGGAGACGACGGAAGTTGAAAGGGCTCGAGAGGGTAAGAGACTCTAAACTCGTAGTCGTAACCAAAGATTACGAAATGTTTCATATTCAACAGGGCGAGAAGATGAAAGAATATTACGCTCGCTTCGTTGACATAATAAACGAGTTAGAGGCCCTCGGCAAGATCTACACTCAAAAGGAGAAGTGCTTAAAGCTTATTGAAGGACTTCCCTCTTCTTGGGAAAAACGTACCTTCGCCATCGAGGAAGGTAATGACATGAACAAATATACCGTAGTTCAACTAATGGGTACCAGCTACTGCACAAGTACTAGAGGGGGGGTATGGGGTTTTCGGGCTGGAGCAAAAGAGAAGACCGACTAAATGAGAATTTAGTCGGACGAGATCGAGTATAAGTCGGTCGGGAAGCGAAAAGACTCAACTGCCCTAACACACTTAGTCGGTCAAAGTTCAAGCACTGACCGACTAGATTACGATCTAGTCGGTCGGTCAATGAGCTTGAACCGACTAAGTCGAAACAGTAGCTCAGATGAATTTCTAGGGCAAGAATTAGTCGGTCGCAGTATACTTACTGACCGACTAGTTTTCAATCTAGTCGGTCGGAAAGTGTACTATGACCGACTAACGAAAGAAAATGATAGGAGATGGATATTTGCTTGATCTAGTCGGTCTGAGTTCATTTGCTGACTGACTAGATGAGTATCTAGTCGGTTGACAAGTGTACTGAAACCGACTAGAAGAGTCCAAAAATAGAAATTTGATTTCTCTTCACAAACCACTTGGATGAAACATCCTAACTCACTCATTAGACATCTAAATTACCCCATAAAACGTCGAAATCTTAAATACGACATTGAAATACGAATTTGAGCAATAAATACAAATAAATCACATAAAATTCCCAAAAATTCAATTAATCTAGCATGAATGAAATATCACGAAATATATTAGCATGCAAGATGATTGAATTAAAATATGAATCCTATATCTCGGATTCACCCATAATCCCCAATTCTCGACGCAACCGCACAAAGGAGTCCTCCTTTAGGGGTTTCGTGAAAATATCGGCGATTTGCTTTTGGGTTTCAACGTACACTAAAATGATGCCCTTTTTAGCAACATGATCATCTAAGAAATGGTGTCGGACATCTATGTGTTTCGATCGGGAATGGTGCACCGGATTCTTTGAAAGACATATAGCACTTTGGTTATCCACCATGATAGGGCTAGTATCACAATGAATACCAAAATCCTTCAATGTGTGTCTCATCCAAAGAACCTGGGCACAAGCGGCACCGGCGGCAATATATTCCGCCTCGGTGGTTGAAAGTGAAACCGAATTTTGCTTCTTGGAAAACCAAGAGACAAGAGAATTTCCTAGAAAATGGCAAGTGCCACTAGTACTTTTCCTGTCGGATTTGCATCCCGCATAATCAGCGTCACTATATGAGACTAACTCATATGTGCTAGATCTCGGATAAAGTAATCCAAAATCTAAAGTGTAACTTAGATAGCGAAAAATACGTTTTACCGCTACTAAGTGAGAATCCTTAGGTTGAGACTGATAACGAGCACATATACACACGGCAAACATAATATCGGGCCTACTCGCGGTAATATAAAGTAAGCTACCTATCATACCTCGATATAGACGAATGTCTACATCTTTTCCGCCCGTATCTTTATCAAGATGCGTAGTCGTGCTCATCGGAGTCTTTTTCCCGGAGGCATTCTCCATTCCAAATCGCTTTAGCAACTCCACCGTGTACTTCGTTTGGTGGATGAAGATTGCATCGTTCATTTGGCGAATTTGGAGACCTAAGAAATATTTGAGTTCGCCCATGTGGCTCATCTCAAATTGTTCCTTCATAACATTAGAAAACTCTTCGCAAAGAGTGAAGTTAGTAGCACCGAAAATGATATCATCAACATAAATTTGAACTAATAAAATATCATTATTCGCATGCTTAATAAAAAGTGTTGAATCGGTTTCGCCCATTTTAAAATTCAAATCCAAAAGAAAATTCTTTAGGCGATCATACCAAGCTCGAGGAGCTTGTCTCAAACCATAAAGAGCTTTCTTTAGTTTAAAAACGTGATTTGGAAATTTTTCATTTATGAAGCCCGGAGGTTGAGAAACGTAAACTTTCTCAACGACATCTCCGTTTAAAAATGCACTTTTAACATCCATTTGAAATAATTTAAAATTCTTATGGCATGCAAAAGACAAAAGTAATCTAATTGATTCTAATCTAGCTACCGGAGCGAAAGATTCTTCGAAATCGATACCTTCCTCTTGACGATAGCCTTGAGCTACTAACCGAGCTTTGTTCCGGACGACGACTTGGTTTTCGTCGGTTTTGTTCTTGAAGATCCACTTTGTCCCTATGACGGTGTGGTTCTTCGATGGCAATGGAACAAGCTCCCAAACTTCATTCCTCTCGAATTGAATGAGCTCCTCCTCCATGGCTAAGATCCAAGCGCTATCTTCGCATGCTTCATTAATATTCTTTGGCTCTATCGATGAGGCAAAGGCACAATTTGCGAAGTGGTGAACTTGCGATCTCGTCTTGACACTATCATAGATATTGCCAATGACTTGCTCATGGGGATGGTCACGAACCGAATGAAGCCGTTTGGGAATACCTTGATCACTAGGAACATTCTCAACAACTTCATTAGTTGGGTTAGTCTCAATAGAATCAATAGAATCATTAGACTTAGAATTATCAAACGAATCACATAAAACATCCATAGAATCATTATCATTTGAAATTCTAGTTGGAACAAATCCTTCATTAAATGAGACATGAAGCGACTCCTCGATCGTTGAGGTTCATTTGTTGAATATCCGGTAGGCTTTGCTACGCGAAGAATATCCGACAAAAATCCCCTCATCGGATCTTGGATCGAATTTGTCCAAACTACCATATGTGTTCTTAATAAAACATTTCGAACCGAAAACACGAAAATGTTTAACTTGAGGCAACCTACCAAACAACAATTCATAACAAGTTTGTTTAGTGCCGGGCCTCAAAAGTATTCTATTAAACACATAGCAAGCGGTGTGTACCGCTTCCGCCCAAAATTGATGGCCAAGTTGGCTATCATCAAGCATAGTGCGAGCACACTCCACTAGCGTCCTATTCTTTCTCTCAACTACACCATTTTGAGGAGGTGCACGAGGAAAAGAGAAGGTGTGAGTAATACCAACTTCATCACAAAATGTCTCAAAAGACTCATTCTCAAATTCACCTCCATGATCACTACGAATAGTGACAATGGTGGTTCCTAAGAGATTTTGTACTTTCTTAACAAAGATTGTGAAGTTTTCAAAAGCTTCATTTTTATTACACAATGAAAATACCCAAGTAAATCTTGAATAGTCATCTACGATGACAAGTCCATACCTTGCATTTCCTAAGGAAGCTACTCTAGTTGGCCCAAATAAATATAGATGTAATAGCTCTAGTGGCCTTTTAGTAGAGATGCTTTTCTTAGGTTTAAATGAAGATTTAGGAAGCTTGCCGCGTTGACAACAATCACAAAAACTTTTCTTTTCAAAAACAAGCTTCGGAAAACCTTTAATAGAATTCAATTTTGAAAGCTTATATAGTGTTCCAAAGTTCACATGTCCAAAGCGTCGATGCCATAAGTGTTGTTCACTTGTGTTGGCAACGAGACATTGTTCATATGACTTAGGAAGATCCAAAATATAAATGTCTTTACGACGAGTTCCGGAAAATAATAATTTTTCATTATCCTTTCTTAAAATATGACACAATCCTTTCGCAAAGCTAACTTTGTAACCTTTGTCACAAAGTTGGCTTATTGAAATAAGATTATGATTTAAACCACTAACAAGATAAACATCACTAATAAATGGTTTAGAGGGGTTACCGACTTTACCAACACCTATGATGGTTCCGCTCTCGTTGCCTCCAAATACGACGCGGTTTCCATTCGCAATGGGAACCACTCCGGAGAGCAAACGAGCGTCACCCGTCATGTGTTTTGAACACCCGCTATCGAGTATCCAATTCCCTTTGGAGCTAAATTTAAATTTGTTGCTCCTTTTCTTTTTCTTTTCCTTGAGTACCTAAAGATAGAAACTTTCATATCATGGTACCCAAGGTCATTGGGTCCAAGGGATTAGACCTTTGGAAGCCAAGTCCAAGTGGACTTAGACTTCCCCACATAATTCTTACTATGCACAACATCCGAAAAATAAGCATTCATGTACATTTGTTTTTCGTCCATGCTTGTGTCCTTTGGGCTCCAAATAGTGAATATTTTGGGAGCCATCATCCTATTGGGTGCATGCATGCTACGTTGATTTCTACGTGATGCATGTTGTGGATAGGCATACGGGACATGATGGAATGGTGCACGACGAGAATTATTCATATGATGCGGTGGGTGAACATATGCATGTGTGGGAACACGTGCGTGAGGGTGTCTCACATGGTGTGCACGTGCCCGAGAATGTGTTGCATAAAAATCATCATATGTGTGAGATGGTGGAGTAGGACGTGTGTTCCTTCGTGGCATGGTATTGGTGTACATATAAGCATGCCCCTTCTTTGGAGGTCCACCCAAAGTGGGTTTCTTTCCAAAAGAGGGCGTGGACGAGGTGGAAGCACCATTGGTAGATGAACTATCAATAGAGTGTTTGCTACCACTCGTAGAGTCACCGGAAGTTTGCCTAACAAAAGTAGTGGCCGCTTTGGATGGACATCCCATCGTATACCCCAAACCAATGTGGTGATTGGCCGGAAGTAAGTCACTTAGGATTTTATCCAAATGGTCCTTACCTTTGTTGAATTTGTTAATTCGGCCCAATGTGTTCTCATATTTCTCTTTGAGAGAACGCATAGAAGTATCCAAATTGGATACTTGCGATGTGAGCACAAAAACACGAGATTTAAGATTCTCGTTCTCAATACTCAAAGTCGAGTTTTGAGAAGTTAAATCCGCTATCCTATGTTCTTCCGGATCCTCGATGCTAACATGTTCAAGTTTAGATTTGAGATTAACAATCTCATTTCTTAACTCTTCAACAACGGTGTCGTTGTTGGTGATGATAGTCTTAGGCAATGTTTGAATGCTAGCTAGGTCATCTTTTACCTTAGTATATCTATTTACTAACTTAGTGTATTTTGACCAAAGTTGAGAGTTAGCATTTCTAAGATCATCCATCGTTACCTCATCGCTTTCGTCATTACTATCATCGGAAGAGGAGGATCCTTGATCGTTCTCCTCTCTTGCCATGAAGCACATATGTGCTTGCTCCACTTTCTCATCATCCGACTCTCCGCTTGAGGAATCCTCGGAGTCGGTGAATGTTGCTCCGACAAGTCCTTTCTTGTAGCCCTTTTTGTATTTCTTGGACTTATCGAATTTTGGCGCCTTCCACTTCTCCTTTTGTTTGTTGAGAGGACACTCCGCTTTCATGTGTCCTGGCTTATTGCACTTGAAACACAAAGGAGAGGAAGAGGCGTTAGAAGAACCAAATTTACCTTTGATCTTGAAGTTACCTTTCCGGAAGAAACGGTTGAACTTCTTGGTCATGAGTGCCATGGACTCCAAGTCCAACTCGTTTTCCGAGTCTTCATCATCGGAAGATGTGGATGAAGCCGCCTTGAATGCAATCGCCTTTTTTCTTAGGCGCATCTAGGTTCAAATATGACTTCATCTTTTCTTGTAGCTTCACCTTGCTATCTTTGCGTACCTCGTATGACATCAAAGTACCCATTAGTTGAACTACGGTATATTTGTTCATGTCATTACCTTCCTCGATGGCGAAGGTACGTTTTTCCCAAGAAGAGGGAAGTCCTTCAATAAGCTTTAAGCACTTCTCCTTTTGAGTGTAGATCTTGCCGAGGGCCTCTAACTCGTTTATTATGTCAACGAAGCGAGCGTAATATTCTTTCATCTTCTCGCCCTGTTGCATATGAAACATTTCGTAATCTTTGGTTACGACTACGAGTTTAGAGTCTCTTACCCTACTCGTCCCTTCATGTAGTATGAGGAGAGAGTTCCAAATTTGATATGCACTCTTACATGTGCATATCTTATTGAAGTCCTCGGGCTCCAATGCGCATTGCAAGGCGTTCATTGCCTTGGCATTTCTTACCTCCGCGGTGACCTCCGCGGTAGTCCATTTCTCAAAATCTTCTTCTTCGGGCTCGATGTACTCCTTCATTGTAGTCCTCCATAAAGATGCACTTCGGAGGAAGGTTTCCATCCGACATTTCCAGTACCCGTAGTTGGTACCGTTGAAGAATGGAGGCCTTGTAGAGGAATGTCCTTCCATCACCGATGACGCTCCTTCACGGTTCCTGAAGGTGTCATAGTTGGAAGGTGGAGGCACGGTCTTGTTGTCGTTGGCAGACATAGCTGTGTATCTGGCTCTGATACCAAATGTAATGCCCTACCAGCTACTGCACAAATACTAGGAGGGGGGGTGAATAGTACTTTAAAATAATAAGGAGTATAATTCCAAATTAAATTGCAATCAACTACCAAATCAATTTGCGGAAGCTTAAATTGAATGACGACAACGAAA
>CM061142.1:14223519-14245394 GCA_030789695.1 Scilla litardierei | reverse complement strand
AATAACCACTAAAACAATAGCCGTTGTTTAAAGTGGACATGATATATTTCTTATGTTGAGCTAGAGTTTTTGCTTGCGATGAACAGAAAATGGTGGGAAAATGAATTAGACTAACTACATATTTTTGTGGCTGTACAAGTATACTCTTAAAACAAGTGGATTTCAATCCTTGTTTCAGAAACTGTGTTGCCTAACAATTTGTATGTTGTGTCCTAACACAGTCCTGAAACAACTTACTTTCTAACACACTTTGTTTTCTTTGCAAATTTTAATGGTTTGTTCTATGTAGAATTCATGCACTAAAACAATGCATGCTAGTGGTTCCTAAATTAGACACAATGTTAATGGCGGATGTCGAAGCGAGGTGCTATTCTGTTATTGCATTTAGTTTAATATAAAACTTTTTTTTTTGATCTTTCTCGTGTGCAGGTTTAACTTGGCATATATTTATTTGTTAGGATTTATTTGAGCTACTTTTTCATGGTAGACTATGTTTAGGAAGTATAAACATAAACCTTAAGCACCTATTAGTTGCTTGGGGAAACTACAGATCAGAGGATGCCATGCTTCCATCTCACAAGCTGCATCCTATATGATGTTGGATGAGATCACGAATATAAGGTGGTCTGAATTTCAATTCTTTTTGTAAGAGAATTAATTCATGGTATTAGTGGGGAGGTGTAATGGGTCAATTGCAGGATGTCAGCAGATATACTAGCTTGTGCATTCATCTTCCGAAGCTGAAAATGAAAGGGAGAATGATATGAAAGTATCTAGAAGATTATATTGTATTATGATGTGAAGCTATATTGTACTGGTTAATGAATAGATTTATGTGTACATCTGTTTAACTGATCGGAATTATTAGAAGTCTACAGTTAAAAATGCAGATATTAAGACATGAAAAATGATCAAAATCATATAATTTTTTTTTTAAAAATGCAGATGAAAAGATTGAGGGATGCTCTTAAATCTGGAGCACCATCCCCCTCCTCTCGGCCCACAGGGTCAGGTATGCATATATGGGTATTATATCATGTTTGCAGTTTAATTATTGAATTTATTACTACGTTGGATGACTAATTGCTAATTCACGCATTTCAGGCCAGCAGGCGACTGCGGGACAGGCCGCTGCCCCATTCTCTCGGCCCACAGGGTCAGGTATGCATATATTTATATTATCATGATTGCAGTTTAATTATTGCATTTATTACTACGTTGGATGACTAATCGCTAATTCACGCATTTCAGGCCAGCATTCGACAGGGGGCCAGGCCGCTGCCCCATTCTCTCGGCCCACAGGGTCAGGTATGCATATATGGGTATTATATCATGTTTGCAGCTTAATTATTGCATTTATTACTACGTTGGATGACTAATCGCTAATTCACGCATTTCAGGCCAGCAGTCGACAGGGGGCCAGGCCGCTGCCCCCTCCTCTCGGCCCACAGGGTCAGGTATGCATATATGGGTATTATATCATGTTTGCAGCTTAATTATTGCATTTATTACTACGTTGGATGACTAATCGCTAATTCACGCATTTCAGGCCAGCAGTCGACAGGGGGCCAGGCCGCTGCCCCCTCCTCTCGGCCCACAGGGTCAGGTATGCATATATGGGTATTATATCATGTTTGCAGCTTAATTATTGCATTTATTACTACGTTGGATGACTAATCGCTAATTCACGCATTTCAGGCCAGCAGGCGACAGGGGGCCAGGCCGCTGCCCCATTCTCTCGGCCCACAGGGTCAGGTATGCATATATGGGTATTATATCATGTTTGCAGCTTAATTATTGCATTTATTACTACGTTGGATGACTAATCGCTAATTCACGCATTTCAGGCCAGCAGTCGACAACAGTTCATATGGATGCATGTGGCTTAGAGGATATACCGATAGATACTCAGTCCATTGCCTCCTCCCATGCCGCTAGTTATTCCACACAGATTCCTGTCGAGACGGTACAGTTTGTGCCGTATGACGCCAGTGTAGGGGACTCTCCTTTACCACCTGCTGCAGAGGCTTATAGATTGGTACGGTCCCAGAAGACTGCTATGGATGCACGCCAGGAGATTTTAGATTTGTTTGCATCAGTGGCAAATGCTAGGATGATTGCTGCCAGAGAGGAATGCTTCCAGCGAAAGGGTATGAAAACATATTTCAATTATGTTAAATAAGAACATGTTATATAACATTTTATTTATATTGTTTGGTAATATCATTTTTTTCGCAGGCGGGGAGAAGCCTCCAAAGGTTGGACGAGGATACACCATGATCTCACACCTGATTCCACCAAAAGGGCAGCGAGTTGTCATCCAGTGGAGCTACGGTGCCCCCATTGGAGAGTGGGGGGGCAAGTTTACGAGATTTTTGGCTGCATTGGCCAAAAGGGCCGATTTCTTCAACATTTGCCTCGGTTGGTCCGATCAAAGATTTGAAACTTTGGTCATATGTTGGCGCTACATTAACGTAAGTATGTTATATTTCAATTTATTACTTTCATTATGTATATAATTTGTATATGTGTTTTTTCGCAGAGGCATTACGTGCTGGATGGAAACCCAAATGCATGGGAGTTTTGTTTTAAGAAGAAGATGAAGGATGCGTTGGTCCAATGGCGTAATTACTTGAAGGATAAGATCTGGTTGGGTTACACAGCAGACTGGGAGCGCTGGTGGCATATGGACGCCCGAGCAGATCCCATCCAGTTCTTTGGATCATGTGTCTATTGGGAGTCGCCAGATGGGATGGTATGGTTCAATTTTGGTTCATGTTAATATGTTTTAATATCCATTTTGCTGACATGCTTTTTTTAAAAGAGGATTGCGGATATTGCCAAGGCGAACCGCGAAAAGACACGAGAGTATGATCATCATGCCGGCTCCAAGAGCTATACCAGACATGCCCACGATTTGGCGCTACAGGTTATATGTTCAAATTTAATTTTTAGCATATAATATGTTATAATGGGATATATGTCTAATGTCAGTCTATTTATTTATCTATTTGTTTTTAGGGCAAGCCGGATTTGGATGCATTGGTGGAGCGCACCCTTACACATGCCCACCCCAAGTATGCTGATATGAATAAGCTGGAAAAGAATAAGCAGTTGCTTGTAAGTAATAACTAATGTTTAATAATATTGTTCATATTAAGTATAAATTTAATGTTGGTTGCATTTGTTTCAGGCTCTTCTGCGTCAGGCTGCAGCAGATCTCAGGTCACACTCTGAGGCAGGCTCGAGTTGCTCTGGACCGCTCACCAGGGAGGAGGAGGATGGCCTCATTGCAGGGGTGCTCGGAGGGCCGAGGAAGAACCGGTATCGGTATAGAGGTTCAGAGAGTAGAGACTATGGACAGTCGACCAGTTCGTCTTCATCAGGTCCTGAGAGTACCCGACGCCCAGAGCCCACCGATCCACCAACGGACATGCATGAGTTCACCGCCACGTTAACCAAGATGATAGAGAAGATTGAGAAGCATGACCAGGATTACCAGTTATTGCTTGCTTGCATGCCTCCAGAGATGCAAGAGAAATACCAGCGGCTCCGTACTGATTTGGTAAGAATTTATATTAATTATTGAATTATGTGAATCTAATTAAAGTGAATACGAACAAATATGATGGAGAGATGCAAATTCTGTAAAATCTAACGGAACATAATATTCTGACTATTTATATATACACCTAGTATAATACACCCAGGGATGTATATAACTAAGTTGGGCATTGATCCAGTAACCTTGTATATAATATGTTGGTAGAAGGTGTATATATATTACAGAATTCATGAATTCATCTATTTGGTGAACAAGAAACTCATAGAAGGACATAGAAGATAAAGAAACTCATAGAAGGACAGAGAAGATAAAGAAATGAACTGTCTTCATCTATTTTCGATACATTCTAATGAGAAAGATATTAAATGATCTTAGAGAAGATATGTAGCTAGAATATTCTCCATGACATTTCTCATTCACTTTCCTACTTGGCAATTTAGGACTAAGGGAACCATTTTTGAATTATTCATTTGCCCCCATTGTTATGGTCATCGACAATTACAACCATTTAAATCAGAACAAATCTAGGAGTAACCAACAAATATAGTAGCACAAATCATTGGTCTGTCATACATTGATTTAGGAAGTGAGCAATAAGGGGCTTTTGATCCAATTTCGTTTTTATTATCTATTTTATTGAGCTTGCAACCTTTTTGCTGCTTCGTGTTTGAAAACAATAGTGTTATTGTAGTAGTTCAACCGGGGGTCTATATGATGGTCTTGTTGAATTTGATTCTGTTGCAAAAATTTTGTAGTTTCTATTTCTATTGAAGTTGTATAATTGGTTTTATGTTTCGGTAGGGTCTATCCATGCATATTCAAAATATTCTACTTCCCTTTTCAAAATATTCTACTTGACGGAACAAGATCAACAACCTGCTCTCTAATTCCATGTGTTCTCTAAAACCGGATTCTGAAGCACCACTACGACCGTTGGCAATATTTTCTCAGTTAACAGATTGTCCATGATTGCAAATTATTTTTAGAGTTGCAGCAAATCCTACTCCATATAGTGCCAATTATTGAAACAAAAGGAATTAGAATTTGTTCAGATTTTTTGAACAAATTTTATCATGCATTGAGTCCTGCCATAGAAACATGGGTGTTACTCGAGATATCAAGCTAGAGAATATATTGTTGGATTTAAACTATAATATTAAAATTGCATATTTTGGTTCAAGTAACATCATACATGATGGTCATTTTTTGAAGATTAATTCAACAATACCATTAACATCATACATTGAGTCCTGTCATTTTTTGAAGATTAATTTTGGTTCAAGTAACATCTTCAGCCTTCTATTGTTCATCCAATTTTTTAGGTGATGTACCCCATAGGTATGTACTCAAACATTTTAATGGGTATTTTATATTAGAATATCAGTGCGCGCGCGTGCGCACACACATAATATTAGGGTTTTCGATGTGTGAGCCATCAATTTTTTCGTAAGTCTTCTCAGATGTGAGTTATATATTTTGTAAAGAAAGGCTGTGAGATCTACGGATGTCTTCTTTTGTAATATGTGATCTCTCATTTGATATAATGAAAACTATCTGCTGCAACCCATGGATGTAGACTTGATCCGAACCATATAGATCTGTGTGTTTGTAGTTGTGTGATTTTGTTCTTCTCATCTGTATCTTTATCTTATGTGTTAAACCCTAAGAACTGACCATTATCTTCTATTAGGATCCACAATAGATAATTGATAATTTCCCTCTAATATGGCTCATTCCCAATGATTCAGTCGGTTCCGATGTTTTAATATAAATTCACATGAGATACTTGTATGGTGTATATATAGCTAGAAAGCCTCAGAAACACTGCCTATTATATGCTATTACCAGCCAGATCAATAAATTATTCCCCTTTAAAATCACCCAAGTCGATCGATTGCAGCTAGCAGGAAGCCCACAGTTACTATTAATTTCCGTTTTTTAAACAATCTGCTTTCTAAAATACATGTTTGGTGTGATTTTGATTCTGAGTCGCCTGGATGCCATATTAACTTCCATACTGCCACACAATGACTTCAAAATTATGTCGAGGATTGAGGGTTGCAATAGTATATTTTACAAACTCATCTGAATGCTCAACTAGATGCTGGGCATAACCACGACACTCTTAATGTGCACAAAGTAGTAAGTACCCCTCTTCTCATGTAATCACTTCTCTTTGGAATTCAAGACGTCGTATCTTCATAGGCATCCTATTTTCTACATCCCTTGTAACCAAGCTTGGTGAAGTGAAACTGAGAATTCTCACTGTTAGTTAAGACACTTGACAGCTAACAAATTGCAGCTAATATTCACAACTTAAATTGAACTACATACATCACAAACATCACCTCTATCTCCCTCTCTCTAATACTGTGAGGGAATCGCATGAATCTTGAGTACTTTATTAATGTATGAATCATGATATCACATAGTTTGCTGTTGATTCCATAAACAATTGGTTCAAGTGATATTTGCTTTCCGATTGGAGCAATATGGATATTGTAGTATCCGTTTTGATTAATATCTGCTTTGCTTTTATACATGTTGCTCATGTATTATATTACGATTTTATTTATATGCATAATAATAATGTATTAAACAAACGTTAAGCACCCACTTATATTTATAAATTGGTACTATATCCTTTAAACTTAATATTATACGTGTTAATCTTCATGGGTTAGCATAAAATTGTAATTATAATCGGATATCCAAAATAGTATCAGTTTTTTTTACTAGGTTTGCACCCCCCCATGTTTTGGGCCTCCTCTGGATACAGACCCATTTAAAGAAAGAGATAAGGTCCTACAATATCCATATTGCTCAAAAATGAGAGTTTGAACAGACCAGAGCTCTATAATATTGCTGCTATGGTCGCTTCAGTGTTTGTGCATTTTTTTTGGGTCGGGTAAATTAGGACTGCATTACTACTAATATATGTAAATTTTGTGCAAGATAACCTCAGATTTGTGCAAGATAACCTCAGATATATGTAAATTGCAACCTCAGATATATGTAAATTGCAACTGATGTCAATTCTCTGTCATTGGTGTGTTTTTGTAATCTTTCTTTTATTCTTGTGCAAATTTATGTTCTCAATTCATGCTTATGCATAGATAGATAAATGAGTAAATAAGATTCGGATAAAATTTTAAGCCATATATTCTCTAGTGCCTTTGCACTTGACTTGAAAAGTTCATCCAGATACATGCTAACCAGTTCTCATTCCTTAGGCCAACCCATTCATTCCTTATTCTTTTTTCCTTTTGTTTCAGGAATTGCGTATGCAAGGCGGAGAGGGTGGAGGACATGGTGGAGATCAGCATTGACGGTTTAATTGTTTTTTTTCTTGGTGCGATGTTGAGGGGGCCGTGGGGCAGTTATGTTTAGTTAGATTGAGAGTTTACTTTTTGTATTGAGAAGGCTGATGGGCCGTTGTGTTGATGACTTATATGGAAACGTTTTGTATTGAGTGGACCGAGTGGCTTTTAATGTGGAAACTTTTTGTTGCTTTGTTTATTAGAATTTGTTGATGATGTCGTGTGAATTTTGATTGCACATGGATATTTCTTGTTTTCTGCGAATTGTGAATTTTGACTGTATAATAATCTTTAAAGATTTTCTATTTTTTTAAATAAATTAAATAAACAAATTAGCCACGGATTGTCTGTGGCTAATACACATTAGCCACGGCAGTCAACTAGGGAAAACACCATGGCTACCTTAATGTTGCCACGGAATTTCCGTGGCATTTAAAATTACTATGGCCACCAATTCCCGTTGCTAATGTATAGTGGCGACGGAAAATTATCCGTGGGAAAAACAATTTGGCCACTGTAATTCCGTAGCAAAAAAAATGTGTATTGCCACGGATGTCCGTGGCTAATACCTTGCAGCCACGGAAACATTAGCCACGGATGTCCGTGGCTAATACCTTGCAGCCACGGGAACATTAGCCACGGATGTCCGTGGCTAATACCTTGCAGCAACGGAAACATTAGCCACAAATGTCCGTGGCTAATACCTTGTAGCCACGGAAACATTAGCCACGAACGTCCGTGGTTACTGTTCCGTGGCTATTGTTTTCGCCACGGAATTTCCTCTATTGGCCACGGATTTTTTCGCATTAACAACTGCACTTTTCCCCACGGAACATTAGCGAGGGAATTTCTAAATGTCCGTGGCTAATGGTTTTTAGCCACGGATTTCAGGGTATTAGCCACGGATTTGTCCGTGGCTAATGCACAGTTTTCCAGTAGTGAATCATTACGTTCTTTAGAGTTTCGAGCACTTCTTGCTCCTCTAAAACGTATTGTATCTTGATGGACCAAAGTTTGTAATTATCGCCGTTGAGTTTTCCACCTCTGTTTAACTCGGCGACGATATTCTTTGAAGCGGAAGACATTTTACTTTTAAAATGCTGCAAAAGACACAAAACCGAAGGTTTGATCAAAAACATTGCAGTGAAAATTCTTAAAATATAATTCCCACTTGAAATGATAATATAATATCCCATTTGGATAGTTCTAATTTCAACTCCCACTTGGAATGACATTTATAATTTGATAAGTTACTTTCGAAAAATATTGAAGATGTTACTCTAGAATCGAAAAGGTCACTACGTTTCCAATCACCATCTAGAGTAACTTTCAATATTTCCCCATCACTTTATCAAATAGAAGTACTCGTATAGTACTTTGCAGCGGAAAAGCGTTTTTGAAAACGTATGAAAACGTATTTTTCAAAAAATGTATATTTCAACCTAGTACCCTTATGATACTAGTGAAATATTCGGCACTTCCTGGCCATTTGCCGGGGATGAGCCGTAGCCGTGCCAAGGTCGGATCCCCCCTTTGGGGATTTTTCAACCTAGTACCCTTATGATACTAGTGAAATATTCGGCACTTCCTGGCCATTTGCCGGGGATGAGCCGTAGCCGTGCCAAGGCCGGAACCCCCCTTTGGGGATTTTTATGCAAGTCATTGTCGCCGGCTCCCGTATGGATCTAGGCGCTTCCCCCCTTATAGGAGAATTTTGTCGCAGACGACTGCCGTCGGCCCCGTATGGGCTAGCCTTGCAGGTTGCCGGGGCCGAAACCACTGGCAAAGCCTCTGGCTGAATTGGTCGACCAAAAATCCCGGATTGGTCGACCAACACCGACCAATTTTGCATCCCCTGGCCAGGGCCTCTGCCCTGCCGGGGCTGGCCAAGCGCCGACCAAGGGCCTCTACCCTGGCCCCTCGGCCAGGGCCGGCCAGGGCGCCGGCCCTGGCCTCGGCCAGGGCCGGCAAGGCCGGCCAGGCCCTGGCCTGGCCGCGGCCAGGGCTCTCTGGCCCTCGCCGAGGCCGGCCAGGGCTCTCCGGCCCTAGCCGAGGCCGGCCAGGACCGGCCCTGGCCTGGCCGCGGCCAGGGCCCCCTGGCCCTGGCCGTGGCCGGCCAGTGCCGGCCTGGCCCTGGCCGGACATGGCCGGCCATGGCACATATGGCTATAGCCGGCCACCCCCTCGTATGGGGTTGCCGCACACACTTCCCCCCCCCCCCCCCCGGCGGGGTGGTTTTCGTTGTCATTTGGCCGTAGCCAACCCCCTCCGCATGGGGAGGGGGGATGCATTGCCTCCATAGCCCATTTGGCCATGGTGATCATGCACCAAAGGTCATCTTCTCCGATGGAGATAACTTCCATCGTCTTCCTCGATGAAGCACTCGTTCGTCGATGAAGCACCCGTTCGTCGAGAAAGTAGTTATTCTCTACTGGCCGTGTGCCAAAATGAAAAAATAACATACTTTAAAGTTCGTAAACTACACACTCCACATGAAGAGAGTTCACATTCCCTATGAATGGAGACTCAGCATCCATGAAGAGTGTGAGCTTGACGATATGAACGGTCGGTTCTTCCCGTCACGGAGAGTTCCTGCCATATCCGTAATGACAGAAGACCCTAACGTGAAAAGAACAACCGCTGCGTTCTCTCCGTCACGAAGCGTTCCTACCATATCCATAATGGTAGGATACCCATTCGTGAAAAAGACAACGCCTCGTTCATCGGTTCGACGGGGCGGCGGTTTGACCGGGGCGAACCCGTATGGCTCTGATACCAATGTTGGATCCTGTCAAAACAGCGACGTTAGGACCGAAATAAAGTAGAGACTTACGTTTGCGTACGCAGCACCGTAATCTCTGAACTTTGCCCTCGAATTCGCCACAACGGTCGATACTTCGTCACAGAGGATCGAAGCAGAGTTTCACCGCCTAAATCTCTATCTAGAAGAGGATTTTAATGGAAGGGAGAAGAAGAATATAAGATGCCTTATGCAAACTTATGGCATGGAAAGTGTGGTATGAATGCCTTACCCTTGGGTCCTATTTATAGGCTTTAGGGGTGGTTATTGTAGGAAATAACCAATTATAAGCTTATTAGCCTATATAAGCACATTCGTTTATCCTCTTCTTCATTCACTTATCAAGTGCCTTTATGCACTTATAAAGTGACTTTTTCCACTTATCGAGTGGCTTTTTCCACTTATCGAGTGGTCCTTTTCACACGAGAAAAGGTTCCCTTCGTGCATGCCTTCGTGCACGCGACATCTGAGGTCCGTATACCCTCATACATCCCCTCATGGGTGTATTCATGTCGTCCATATCCAACACGAGTAAGAGGTAAGCTTGGGGGATTTTGATATGCTTCTATTTTACATGTTTTATCGCATATCTTCATGACACATTTCACCCTCCAAACCCCCATTTTATACACTTTTGTGCTATTATTTGGAACAATATGACTTTTGGAGCGTTTATTCCATTTCAGGGATTTGGAGCGATATTGGAGCAATTTGGAGTCAATAAGACGATCGACGACGTGAGAGAATCAATGAGACTCATGGTGACATGCTCGAGGTGCCAAAGAAGAATACTGGAGCAAGGAAGGGGAAAGAGAGAAAGTCGCACGATCGAGCTATGATGCGACGAAGGAATCAAGCGACTCGAAGTGCTGAAAACAGGACAGCTGTGCACTATTTCTAAATCTTCTATCACCTGGGATTTTTAATTATTTTTCTGATATTTGTTTCAGATAATAGACTTCAAGAAGGTTCCAACGCCACCAAGAACGTGCCAATCGGAGATCGGATGAGCCCTGGTGAATTTCTGCAAGATGAGCCTGCAGTCTTGAAATTGTTCTCAGCAGCCTACTCGGTCAAGCAACCTCCTACTCGGTCAGAGCAACCTCCTACCGGACCAGAATGGTGCTGAAATGTGTTTTTACATCCTACTCGGTCCGAGCAACCTCCTGCTCGGTCCGAGCAACCTCATACTCGACCGAAAAGGTGTTGAAATGTGATCTTTGAGTTTGGCTGCTCGACCGAGCAGTTGAGTGCTCGATCGAGCAGCTATATTCTTGGACCGAGTGGAATCTATTCTGTCTGGGTTGGTAGAGCGAAATATTTTGGAGAAGTTTGATTCCCTGTAGTACTTGATCGAGCAGGAGGGCTACTCGACCGAGCTGCCGGGCTACTCGACCGAGCTGCCGGACTACTCGACCGAGCAGACCTCACTCGATCCGAGCGAACATTTAGGCGACGTATCCGACTCGACCGAGCATCTTTGTGCTCGGACCGAGTCACCATGGGCCCACACCTGCTTCCAGATCGCGATTTTGTATTGGAGGGGTTTTGGGGAGGAAAAAGGAGGCGGCCGCCAGGGGGACTTCATGCGGAGGCTGTAGAGAGTTCTGGAGGGATTTTTTAGTTTAGATTTTTGAGAGATTTTTATATACTTTTCTAAAGAGAATTTTTAGATCCTTCTTAGACTTTTGTGGAGACGATCTTTTGGGGAGTTTGGCTATGCCCTAGGCCTCTCCTTTGTATGAAGATAAGTATTTTTGCCCTTTTTAATTCTATTATTATTTCTTTGTGATTTATTATTCTTTATCCATTCTTGATGCATGCAATGAAATCTTTGTGCGTTATATTATCTATTGATATTGCTATGCTTGAGTAATCTTTTCTAGGGCTAAGGGATTAGCCAATTGATCTTAGGGTTTAGACGCAAAGTTGGGATTTTTATGGTGCGTTGGTTATAAATGGGGTTGTATTTTGGTTAATATAGCAAGATCCCTAGGAGAATTCGTTCTGAGATCGTGCCCACGGTCGGTGGAATCGATTAGCTTAAGGAATATCCTACGGATTTAATTAGGGAGTTAGTGGATTCAACCGAGGTACGTGACCATGCCCGGCTCGTGCCTTGAGGGGATCCACCGACAAACTATATAACTAATTGACGGCTACAGTCATTGCGTCAATAAGAGCCACCAAAATACCTCGAAGCTCTAACCCACGAGAGTGGTACGAGTTGAGAGCATTTGAACCACGAGAGTGGTGAGATTATTGTAGATCTTTAATGCACGTATCGTGTGCGCCTATCGCGAGAGCAGGGTTAACACGTTACGTTAGATTCATGATGCCCAGACAAATGAATTCACTTCCTAGATGCTACAATCCCCAATTAAACCAATGCAACGTAAGAGTCCTAACCTAACGTCGACATCCGACGGTCCTAGTGGCGAGTCCTAAAGCCCTAGTCTTTTGTATTTTATTTCTCTCTCTCTTTGTGTGAAACCTCATATTTGTGACATCGAGTGACACGACGTTCACATCCATCACCATCATGACCCTCCATACTCCACATCCACCAATAAACCCGCAAGTCTAACTCAACCTAGAAGTAGATAGGTAGTATAGCATCGCTTCTCCGTGTTCGATACCCGCTTGCCACTATACCATGCGCTTGCGGTAAACGACATCGTTCGGGGTTACATTCCGGATGCAGACGCATCAGGAGTCACTTAGGCCGCAAGTTCTATAAAGCGGGCAAGCCACAACTTGAGTTGCTGAGATCAGAGACTACATCATCGTCAGACTTAATCTGACCTGAGCTGATTGACAAGGACGACTACCGCTACATAAACTGAGATTTTCTAAACTCTTTATTATTATTTTGTTGTAGTAGTAACGATCATTGTAGGGGAAACTTTACCATACTTGTGTTTTGGGGTCTTGTTTAGGCTAGGACTAGACAAGATGGTCTTGACGAGTTGGGGTTTGTCAAGATAGAGCATTTATTAGGTTGATAGTGTTTTGCACTCGGGTAGTGTGGTATGAACTAGGTGAGAGTTAAGTTGGGGCTCATAGTTCATTTTAGTTGTACAAAGAAACATATTAATGCTAGTATCTGCTTGGGGCTGGACGTAGGTCGTGGGGGTGACCGAATCAGGGTAAATCTGCTGCGTACTCTGTGATTGCTTATTATTTACTCTGCATCTGCTATACCTGCTTGTGATAGCCCGTGGGTTGCATGAGAATTTTTATTAGCCTATTCACCCCCCTCTAGGCTTAGATCCAGATCTAACAAGTGGTATCAGAGCAGGTTAGAGGATCTAGTCTAGATGACCATGAATATATCTGATTCTACATTTGTTGAAGGTCAGTCCATAGCCCGACCCCCTAAGTTTAATGGAGTAGACTTTGCATATTGGAAGGCAAGAATGAAAATTTATTTAGTGTCTGTAGATTATGATGTGTGAGATATTGTTAAAAATGGGTATAAAACCCCCACTATTAAAATTAAAGACACTGAAATTATAAAGCCTAAAGATAAGTGGGATGCTGCTGATAAGAAACTTATTCATTAAATGGTATATCTATGAATGCGCTTATTTGCTCTTTGGATAAATGTGAATTTAATCGTATCTCACAATGCTTAATTGCACAGGAAATATGGCATACCCTGGAGGTGACGCATAAGGGAACATCACAGGTGAAGGAGTCTAGACTTGCCTTGTTGTGTACAGAATATGAGAGCTTCCACATGCTTCCATCAGAATCCATCAAAGAGATATTTGTGAGGTTCACTGACATCGTCTACAAGTCTAGTTCCATTGGTAAGCCATACTCTAGTCTTGAGTGTTGAGTATTGGTGTTTCATACCAATCTTATTTTGATGATGATCACAATATTATGTTGTTGCTAATGAATCTCATGTTTTAGTCTCTCAGTTTATCTCAAGGATATCTTTCTTGGAGACTAATCACTTGGTGTAAGGATGGACATCATGTGAAGAAGGGCCAAAGTTTGGACTCAAGGAGTGCCAAAGCTTGGAGATGGTGGAGAGAAATCAAGGCATCCAGATTGAAGACTTAGACTCTTTGAGAAGCATTGTAATCCATGTAATTTACTTTATTGCTTTCTCTCTCTTTTGAGTCTGGGGTTAATGTAATGCCTTGTTAGATGGTTTACTCATTCATGCATATGCATTTAACCATCTTAGTGAACCTTAGGATTATCATAGAATCCAACCCAATGGGTTCACTCTGTCCAAAGACTCATAGGGAGTCTCTGGCTTTCCGTCAGTCGCCTGCTTAAGGAAACACAGTCGACTGGGTGATTTCCAGTCGCCTGTAGATCCTTCTACAGTCGCCTGACATGCACAGCTTAAGTCAACATTTCAATTGACTCAAACTTGAGCTTTACGCACAGTCGTCTGTCAATCAGTTTACAGTCGCCTATATTTTCACAGTCGCCTGGAGATTGGTCATCTGTCGCCTGTATAGCGTAAGTGCAATCACTGCATCTCTCTGTCTTCTCTCCATATTTTACAGTAGTCGACTGATGTAGTATGTACAGTCGCCTGACTTTGACAGACGACTGTGGTATTAACATCAGTTGCCTGTGCGAAGAATTGGAGAAAGAGTGCAGCTCTCTGTTTCGATCCATCACCTAAAGCAGCCGTCTGTTGAAGGTTTTACAGGGGCCTGTCCTGTTTGTCAGTCGACTATATTGTTTTCTTCAGTCGACTGTCCTGGCTCAGATTATAGCCATTGGATATTTTCTAGCCGTTGATCAGTCGACTGTCTTATGATCATCAGTCGACTGTTCCTGTCGTTTTCACCCAGTTTCTAGCCGTTGCAGATCTGTTCATTTGGCTGTTTCTTTGGGTTTTTGGGCTTGATATAGGGCTCATATATATATGAGTGTGCCGCCATCACTTGAGAACTCTTGACAACACTTGATAACTCTTGACTCTATAGAAAATCTCAAGAGATCAATAAGCAACTCTCAAGCTCCCTCATTTCCCTCTATTGAGCACTCATCTTTCTTCATGCATTGAAGTCCAGCTCAAGGGAAATCATCCAAGTGCTTTCAAGCATATTCCAACACTTGGAGATCCTCTTTCATGCCTTGCAGTCATTCATGAGTAAGCATCTCAAGGCATAGGTAAGAGTATTTACTTTACTTGGTGTAATTTGTCTTCCTATTTCTCTTTGTGGGATTAGGATACTCTCTTTGTGGGAGTTTCTCTCTTTGTGGAGGTTGTCTCTTTGTGTGACTAGGGAATTCTCTTTGAAGGAATTAACTCTCTTTGTGGGAGTTCTAGTGTCCTAGTGTAGGGCTAACCCTAATTCTCTGAGTGAGAGTTAGTGATTCTCTGTGTGGGAGTCTTGATCCTTATGTAGGATTGGTTGGGTCCTTGTGTAGGGCATAAATCCTCTTTGTGGGGTATCTCCTTGTGAGGTTTGTATTCACTTCTCTGTGTGAGAATATAGTGAATATTGGTGTGGCTGGATGTATCCAAGTTTGGGGAACCAGGGTAGAACTTTGTGTTTGTGTTTGGATTGATTGTGCCTTTTAATTCCTCTTGCATTTATAATTCCGCATTTGCAAGTTAAATTTTAATTGGACAATTTTATTGCCATTACACTATTCACACCCCCTCTAGTGTGTATTGTTAGTATTGCAAGGGTTAGACGATCCCTACAATTGGTATCAGAGCGAGGTTAAAGTACTGTAACGATGGCATTCAACTCTACATCCGCGCCTCATGAAGAAGGTCTTTCTACCGTCCGACCCCCGCTCTTCAACAGAACCAACTACCAGAGTTGGAAAATCAGGATGATGGTCTACTTGAAGAGTCATGACCTTTGGGACATAAAGGAGTCACCTTTCGAGGAGCCTGTTGGTAGCAACGATCTATGAACTTCGTGTTTGATGATAACAAACTTGTGTGAACGTTTTTAACTTGTGTGTTAAGTGTTTCAGGAAAGACAAAGCCTGGAGAGACTCGTTGTAACGACTGCTTTTCATGTATCTGGATTTATTATAATATAATATGTGTTTTGGTGGATTTTCTCCTCTTGCGTGGTTTTCGACTCCGTAACTTTCATCTTCGATCGATTCGTCGTATTTTCTCGTTTCTTCCTTAGGATCGTCGATTTCGAGGTACGTCGTTTGTGACGGGCTTCATAACGGTCATATCTAACTATTAGATCAAGCCTAGGAGTCTTAGGATTCGATCACGGGGCCTCGCGCTCCGTATCGGAACTTTCTGTGCTCATTAGCCGGTGTAAGAAGGGCCACCGACCGACTAGATGACGATCCAGTCGGTCGGCAATCCTTCTTGGACCGACTAGTTTCCGTCAGTAAAATTTGCCTAAGTTACTGTTTATCGTTAGTCGGTCTAAGAACGTTGGTTGACCGACTAGGTTGCAAACTAGTCGGTCAGCAATGCTTCTTGAACCGACTAACTCTAGAATCCTATTTTCGTTCAGGAGTTACTGTTTACACTTAGTCGGTCTGCGTTGGTCGACCGACCGACTAGTTTCCAAACTAGTCGGTCAGTGGTTGTTCTTTGACCGACTAGTCTGTGTTAAAACCCTAATTTCTGGGCAGCCGCCAGCCTAGCCTATAAATACCCCTCCCAAACGTTTCTTCTTCCTCCAACACGACCTAAAACCCTAATTTCTCCCCCCTTTGAGCCCCCATCTTCCTCAAACCCTATTTCCTCCATCCAAGCTCATCCTCCATCATCCAAACCCTCCCTCCACTCTTTCCACCTCTCATCTTCCTCGAATCTCCATCAAACCCCCAAAAATCCCCCAAAACCCTATTTCTCCAAACTTCTCCAATCATTCCCAGATCTGATCCTAGGGTTCCCCGGAGTGTTTTCTCCACCTCCTCTCGGTAAGAAATCGATCTACCGTTGTTTTCTTATCCTATTGTAATTTTTATGAAACCCTAATTAATTTCATGTGTTTGATGTTTGTCCCCCTTAACAGCGATTTCCCCATAGATAGCATCCGTGTGACGAAGTAGTCGCCACCCCCGGTGCTAGGCAAGTGAAACTTGCATCTCTTGATTGGGCCATGTCTTAGGCCATTTACCTTGCTTTAGCGTAAAAGAGACTAGACGGTGAAAGGATAGCCGTTTAGACGCCATTGACCTAGCTTGACAACGAAGCTTGGTCTGTCACCCTCATCATGCTTGTATGTCACGTTTAATTTCCCTAAACGGTATGCGTATTAACTGTTCATGTCATCCATGCATCCTAAACTGCTATTGCATTTTACTGTCACGTTTAATTTCAATTAACGGTACGCGAATATGTTCATGTCATTGCATTTTACTGTCACGTTTAATTTCAATTAACGGTACGCGAATATGTTCATGTCATTGCATTTTGCCTGTCACGTTTAAATACAATTAACGGTACGCGAATATGTTCATGTCATTGCATTCTGCATGCTTGAATACTCATCGTGATTGTGTAGCTTCGCTACTTACTAGTGCTACTTGTTCCGGCTAGGTGCACCCCTACGCCATACTTATTAGATACACTTTCTGGCTCGTGTTCCAGAAGACGAGCTCAACACAGCCTGCGGGCAAAGGGCACTCGTTGAGTGATCCCTTGTACTTGTTACTTGAACACAGCCTGAGGGCAATAGGGCACTCGTTGGGTGATCCCTTGTACTTTACTTGCTACCAAACTTGTTACTTGACTATACTTGTCACACTTGCCACTTGTACTTTACTTGTCACTTCCATACTATACTTACCATGCCATACATCATACTATAACTGCTAGGTTGCTAGTTTACTTTTATTCCCGTTTCCTTGCACAAGTCTTTCGACTTGCTGACATGTGCCCCTTCTCTCTTTTGGGTGACACATGTTAGAGCCCGAGCCTGAGTTTCCTGCTGAGGACGTGGTGTTTGCTGACGCTGAGTCAGAGCCCGCGTTGATCGAGGACTACGTTGACACTGGGGATCAGTCTTAGTGTTGTCGTTTAGCTACTCTTGTTAGACTGCTTAGTTGTCGGTGCGTGGCACCTAGTTGATACTCTGTTATGTTTTATTCGTCTTATGTTTGGCCTTGTTCTGGGCCTTAGACTCTTTCCCGTTAGCCTGGTGGCTTTTCTGTGATGTGGAATATTTTGTGGACAAACTTTGGGATTGGTATTTCATATCGTCTCTTTTATTATTATTATTATTGTTGTCTCTTTTGTGGTTACAGGGACCTGTTTATATTTCATGGACGCTTATCGGGTTTGGGGCTTCACAGCTCCACTCTCGTGCGGACCTTTTCACGTCTCGCTCCATTTTAGGGAAGCGGGGCGTGACAGGTTTTAGTGGTGGCCCATGCAGGTCCTCTCTGTAACTGCAATTATCAGGGATAACAATAATAATAAAAGATTGTCCCACAAATAAATTCGATATCCGAGCCCTAAGCTATGAGTCTAATCGTTTCGTTTTCTGTGTCACTAGATGGCAGGAAGGCGTTTCACCCGTGGTGGAGGTAGTGGTGCGCCCCCTCATGACGAGGAGCCTGAGCGGGAACTTACCAGTGGTGAGATGATGCGGATGATGATCCAGATGATGCAAGTGCAGCAGGGCGTGCTCTTGCAAGTCCAGAATGCTCCACCTGCTCGAGCTGCCCGGGCTCTTCCGGATGCCCCTCGCTCTGAGCCGGGAGCGAAGCAATTTCGGGAGCTGGGTCCCGCCTATTTTGATGGGTCTGAGGGTCCTCTGGCTGCCGATGAGTGGATAAGGAACATTGAGGATAACCTGACGATGGCGAAGATTAACCCGGCTGGATGGGTTGATTTGGCTAAGAGGCAGCTGAAGGACAACGCCAGGAATTGGTGGGATGCTGAAGAGAAGATGCTGGTGGCGCCGATAGCATGGGCTACCTTCAAGACCAGTTTTGATGGAGAGTTCTTCCCGAAGGCTGCTAGACAGGTGATGCTGCAGCGCTTCATAGATTTGAAGCAGGGGAGCTTGTCGGTGGATCAGTACCACCAGGAGTTCACGAGGCTCAGTCGGTTTGCACCTAAGATGGTGCAAGATGCCGACGAGAAGGCTCAGCGATTTCTTCAGGGGCTGGCCCTGGAGCTTCAGAGCTTTGTGACCTCTTCTGACTTGGAGACATATCAGAAGGTTCTGATTGCTGCGAGGCGGCAAGAGTTGAATTTGAACCAGAGGAAGGGACTTGTTTCCGGAGCTGGGAAGAGGCCTATGGAGCAGGCCAGTGCGGTGGTTAGGCCTGGTTTCAAGCCTAATCATCCGGTGCAGTTCAAGAGGCCAGGAGGGCCTATTCTGAAGACTTGCCATTTCTGTGGCAAGACGGGACACCTCAGGGATCAGTGTAGGAGGTTTCTGGGACAGTGCATTGTCTGCGGAGATCCTGCCCACACCATCCGGGAGTGTCCGAAGTCGAAGCAGCCTTGGCGGGCTCCTATTGCAGCACAGCCGTTGCAGCAGCGAGCTCCTGTGCCCGTTGGACGTGGAGCGCCTCTTGTTCCACAGAGACAGGCTTTTCGGCAGGCCGTTCCGCCAAGAGGGCAGGCCTTTCTGATGACTGAGGAGGAGAGCATGGCCGTGGATGAAGTTATTGCAGGTAACGCTCATTCTAGCTATTTGACTTCCTTCGTTAGTTTGATCCTTGATTATGTTGTTTGCTTGAACATGGTTGTTTGCTAGACTAGGGTTTGATTGTTAATTGTTTGTTAGGTGTGGTTTTGGTTTGCACATTTCCTGCACGAGTCCTCTTTGATTCTGGTGCATCAATGTGCATTATTTCTCGGAGCTTCGTGGAGAGGCATTCCTTGTCGACGTCCCCTCTTCCTAAGAGTTGGAATATCGTCACCGGGAATGGCGTGGTCTCGGTGCATCGTGGGTGCAATTCTTGCCCGTTGGTGGTCTGTGGACGTGAGCTTTGTGCTGATTTCATTGTCCACGACATCATCAACTATGATGCAGTTCTTGGTATGGACTGGCTTGCGAGCTTCTATGCTACGATCGACTGTCGGAGAAAGAAAGTGGTGTTCGAGATTCCCGGACATCCGGTATTTGAGTTCAGTCTTGGTAGCAGTTCTCTTGGTCCTGTCAGATTTCGGGCCAGACCAGTGGATGTCGTGACTATGCAGATGGAGTTGAAGTGGCCAGCTGTGGTACGTGATTTTGTTGACGTCTTCCCCGAGGAGATGTCTGGTTTGCCGCCTGATCGAGCTTTGGAGTTTTCTATTGATCTTATTCCAGGTGCGCAGCCGATTTCGAAGGCGCCATATCGGATGGCACCTGCTGAATTGGAAGAGTTGCGTAGGCAGTTGGATGAGCTTATGCAGAAGGGTTATATTAATCCTAGTGTGTCTCCGTGGGGAGCACCGGTGTTGCTGGTAAAGAAGAAGGATGGTTCGCGTCGCATGTGCGTGGACTATCGGGAGTTGAATGCGGTAACCATTAAGAATAAATACCCGTTGCCTCGCATCGATGATATTTTTGATCAGCTTGGAGGTTCGAGGGTGTTTTCTAAATTGGATCTGAGGAGTGGTTACCACCAGTTGAAGGTCAGGAAGGATGATGTCTCAAAGACAGCTTTCAGGACGAAGTATGGACACTATGAGTTTGTGGTTATGCCTTTCGGCGTAACTAACGCGCCCGCAGTTTTCATGAATCTGATGAACCTGATTTTCTACGACTTTTTGGATAAGTTTGTCGTTATCTTTATTGACGACATCCTAATCTATTCGAAGTCGGAGGAAGAGCATGCCTCGCACTTAAGGACGGTATTGGAGATTTTGAGTAAGCATCGTTTGTATGCTAAGTTTTCGAAGTGCGAGTTTTGGCTTGACCGCGTTGCTTTTCTTGGGCATGTGGTGTCTGGAGATGGAATTTCTGTGGATCCCGAGAAGATTAGGGCCATCAGGGAGTGGCCTATTCCGTCATCTGCGTCTGAGATTCGGAGTTTCCTTGGACTTGCTGGTTACTATCGGTGATTCATTAAGGACTTTTCTCGTATTGCTGAGCCGATGACCAGGTTGACGCGGAAGGATGTTGCTTATGTTTGGTCGGGTGATTGCGAGAGTGCTTTTGGTGTTCTGAAGGAGAGGTTGACGACGGCCCCTATTCTTGTTGTGCCTGATCGCAGCGGTGGATTTGAGATCTTTTGCGATGCTTCTGGCAAGGGTCTCGGTTGTGTGTTGCATCAGCACGGGCATGTTGTGGCGTATGCGTCTCGTCAGCTTAAGGTTCATGAGAAGAATTATCCGACGCATGATTTGGAGTTGGCTGCCGTTGTGTTTGCTCTTAAGATTTGGAGGCACTTCTTGTTGAGTGAGAAAGTGAAGATTTTCACCGATCACAAAAGCTTGAAGTATATTTTCACTCAGAAGGAGCTTAACATGCGACAGCGTCGATGGTTGGAGCTTATGGCGGATTATGATATTGATTTGCAGTTTCACCCTGGCAAGGTGAATGTGGTTCCTGATGCTTTGAGTAGGCTTCCAGCGGTGATGATTTTGACCTCGCAGTGGAGATTGCAGCAGGATTTTTGCGAGTCTGGGATTGAGGTTGTTCTTCCTGGGGAGGCTTCTTCGTTGATGTACATGCAGGTACAGTCGACGATCGTGGATCGGATTAAGGCTGGCCAGGCCGAGGATCCGAAGCTGGTTAAGATTCGGGAGATGGTGGAAGCCGGTCTGCGGACTGACTTTTTGATTCATGAGGATGGCTCGCTGAGGTTTGGAGCCAGGTTGTGTGTGCCAGCTGGGGATATTAGAGAGGAGCTGATGGTGGAGGCACACAGTTCGCCGTATTCTGTGCATCCTGGTGGCACCAAGATGTATCAGGATCTTCGTCTGAATTATTGGTGGCATGGTATGAAGAGGAGCGTGGCTCGGAGTGTAGCCAAGTGCTTGGTTTGCCAGCAAGTGAAGGCGGAACATCAGCGTGCGGCCGGGTTGCTACAACCGCTTCCGATTCCGGAGTGGAAGTGGCAACACATCACTATGGATTTCGTGACTGGACTACCTCGGAGTCCGAAGCAGAATGACGCGATTTGGGTGATCGTAGATCGATTGACCAAATCTGCGCATTTTATTCCGTTCCGAGTGGGACAGTCCACTGAGGCGCTAGCAAGGAGATATATGGAGGTAAAAATTGTTTTATTCTCCGTTTTATGTCCTTTTCCTAGTTTGGATAGTGAT
>CM061142.1:14204892-14223019 GCA_030789695.1 Scilla litardierei | reverse complement strand
ATTTCATTCCCATACTATATCCCCTACGCTGCAACTATCCAAGGTGGGTTCTCCAAGCCAAGGCAACAACATATTCTCCAAAACCCTTGCCAAGGTCGCAAGTTTCATTAGAGAAGCTCATCACACATTGCATAACACAAGAGAGAGCTCCATCCATCATATTGCACAGCAAGTGGACTCTACACACCAAGGCCGTAATATCTCTTGAGGGAGTTGATATGCTTCTATTTTACATGTTTTATCGCATATCTTCATGACACATTTCACCCTCTAAGCCCCCCATTTTATATGCTTTTGTGCTATTATTTGGAACAATATGACTTTTGGAGCGTTTATTCCATTTCAGGGATTTGGAGCGATATTGGAGCAATTTGGAGTCAATAAGACGATCGTCGACGTGAGAGAACCAATAAGACTCATGATGACATGCTTGAGGTGCCAAATAAGGATACTGGAGCAAGGAAGGGGCAAGAGAGAAAGTCGCACGATCGAGCTATGATGCGGCGAAGGAATCGAGCGACCCGAAGTGCTGAAAACAGGACATCCGTGCACTATTTCTAAATATGCTATCACCTGGGATTTTTCAATATTTTTCTGATATTTTTTCCAGATAATAGACTTTAAGACGGTTCTAATGCCACTAAGAACGTGCCAATCGAAGGTCGGATGAGCCCTGGGGAATTTCTGTAAGATGAGGCTACAGTGCTGAAATTGTTCTCAGCAGCCTACTCGGTCGAGCAACCTCCTACTCGGTCCGAGCAACCTCCTACTCGGTCCGAACAACCTCCTACTAGACCAGAATGATGCTGAAATGTGTTTTTACATCCTACTCGGTCCGAGCAACCTCCTACTCGACCGAAAAGGTGCTGAAATGTGATCTTTGAGTTTGGCTGCTCGACCGAGTAGTTGAGTGCTCGACCGAGCAGCTATATACTCGGAACGAGTGGAATCTATTCTGTCCGGTTTGGTAGAGCGACATATTTTGGAGAAGTTTGATTCCCTGTAGTACTCGACCGAGCAGGAGGGCTACTCGACCGAGGAGGAGGGATACTCGACCGAGCAGACCTCACTCGATCCGAGCGAACATTTAGGCGACGTATCCGACTCGACCGAGCATCTTTGTGCTCGGACCGAGTCGTCGTGGGCCCACACCTGCTTCCAGATCGCGATTTTGTATTGGAGGGTTTTTGGGGAGGAAAAAGGAGGCGTTCCGCCATATTATCTATTTACCACAATTAGGTTGATTAGAATGCGTTAAAAAAATTTCAAAAAATTTTTTCAAAAATAAAATAAAATAAATTGGAGAGAGATTTTTTTCCTACCACCTGCTATTATTATTATCTCTATCTCTCTTTGTACCACTGACGTCTTTTCCAGGTTGTCTATTTTTCTTGATCAGGTACAGTTGATGAAGCGATGGTACTTTCAAAGACGCGACCGGGTTCTATACGGTCATATATATACCTCGCTACATTCTATCAGGCTGATGGAGAGTCCTTCAGAGATGCATTGCGTAAGTTCGAAAGAATGTTAAGGATGTTCCATACGGAGTCAGACCATGAGTAGGATGGTTCCAGACTATTTAATATTTTTGCTGGAAGACTAAAGGGACCCTCACGTGAGTTTATGAAGAGGATGCAAGTGGGAAAGTTCAGTGATCTGCAGTTGGCAGTAAACTTGGAGCAAATGATAAATGATGCTCGATCTATCGGTTCGCTAACCGTTACGGTAGGTAAACCGTCCGACCAAGCACTCATCGATTTTGTTATGGCTAATATCTCTGATGCAGGTACTATCATAGATGGAGTGTATGCTTCACTTGAAGGTGATTATATCCACCTCTACACCATTAATACTCCACATTTAGAGACATCTGAGCTGTCAGAGGAGAACACATATATGGACTTATTGAGAAGCATCGTGGACGCAGCTCGATGCACCGGTCCATTAATGAGAACGGCAGGTGATCCTTTTGAGCTTGGATTCAAAAGTTTATTACTCATCGTATGTCTTCCACAGGCACAATTGATGATGGAGTCTGCGCTCTAGTTGAGGGGCACAAGACCCACTTTTATACCATGGCCGAGATACAGGAGCCCATAGAGCCGCCTACACCTGCTATTGAGAGGGCCAAGCCATGCAATCAAGTGCCTCGAGTTCCAGGACAGAAATGAAGACATAGGCATAGAAATGAGAAGATGAAATTCACTTTGCCTACTATACCAGAGGAACCCGAGGAGGAGGCCGAAGCAGTGCATCGCGAGGATGCCGAGCTATGTTTATTTTACATATTGCATGCAGAGCCAGGGACTTTCGCCGAGGAGGTTATGCGTCGAGACGAGGACACATCCATTCATAAGGATCTCGATCATCACCCTCCTCCTTCAGAGTTTCTGCAGCCACCTCGTCCTTACACTGACTTTGAGGACCACCCACCAGAGCTTACTGCCCCCCTTCAGGGAGATCTCTTCA
Organism: Scilla litardierei; assembly: GCA_030789695.1. NCBI lineage: Eukaryota > Viridiplantae > Streptophyta > Magnoliopsida > Asparagales > Asparagaceae > Scilla > Scilla litardierei. The sequence goes on along the minus strand of CM061142.1, from coordinate 14,220,547 downwards.
CCCCCTCGTCCTTTACATTTGATTCCCCTCCCGTGTATAATGTTTATTATGATTCAGATTTTGATGATTCATTGCACCTTTTGCAGGATACACATACATATGATCAAGAGGTACAATGTGACGTATACGAGGAGGAGAGCGAGGAGTTAGCATACATGTATGCTGTTGAATATGATCAGGAGGTGCGCTGGGATGAGTCTGACGATGATGAGGAGCATCCTGACGAGACCCACCCCATTATGCCAGAGTTACCTGAGGAACCAGAGGAAAACAGCGAGGAGTTGATCGACGTGGTGCATCAGAGTGTAGATTTATTTCCAGGGAAGTGTTGTCAACCATTTTTTATTTTAAATACTATTGTTGATGACCCTCTCTGGAATACATTTATTTTGGGGAAAAATTTTCCACGTCAGATTGATGCGGCTCATCTCTTGCAGGGTACAGGTGGAGTCCTTGGGGAGATGCTGGGAGCCGCATTGCAGGAGTCTGATGGAGTCCGTGGACACATGCACCTGGCAGAGCCACGGAAGGAGCATATAGAGCAGCTACCTGCAGCGGCAAAGATTCTGGATCCGCCTTTTGCTATAGGTGATATCAATCCAGTAGTGTAGTATTTTATGCTTTCAATAAACACGAATCTTCTTGACATTGAGAGGACCGTATAGATTTGCTTGAATAAATAACACCTCTTATGACGTCCACAAAAATCTTTTACACCCCGAACCCATTATTTTTATTAATTGCCCTCTTCATATTTTGATATGTCCCGCCATTTTGCCAACCACCATCGAGCATTTCTTTCAAGTGAATACTCACTTTCTTATTTCTTTGACTTGATCCCGCTTAGCGAAGCCGTGACCTATTTGATTAAGTCATCTGAATAGGATTGTTTGGTATAAGCTTAGGAGAAAGCGCTCTCATGCATCATTGCATGTGCATGTAGTTGCATTAGGTTTTCATGTCATTCATTTCATCATTTTTCATTCACCCCCTCCCTATTTATCGTTGTTCCTCACCTTTTTCTTTTTATGATCACATTGAGGACAATTTGAAGTTTAAGCTTGGGGGAGTGCATTTCCATGCCATTTAGTTGCATTTTTTCTTTATTTTAAGATTTTTAGAATTTTTCAAATTTTTGCATCATCTTTTTGTTTTTTCCATCTTATTTTCCTTTTATGTGTGTTCATGCATCACATTGCGTGCTTGTTTTTCTTTTATGTCTTTTTTCTATTTTTATTTCTCTATTTTCTTCTCTTTCTTTTACTAGATATGTTCCATGTGATGTTTTATCTTATACTTTCACCTCTCTCACAACGCTTATTTTTCACGCCATGCTACTTAGAGAGTTTCATAATCCCTATAAGTACTTGAAAATATTCTTTTGATGATCCCTCTAGTGCAAATGCATGAAGCTTATAGAAACTGAATATGTAGAGTAGTATTTAGTATGCTTTCATTGGAAACACACCAAGATTCACGCATCACTAGAATATCTGAAGCCTTGCTTTCATCTCTTATTCGCATTCTTATTGCGTGCTTGATATAATTGAAAATATTACTTCTTGACTTCACTACTCAATGAAATGATTAAGGATACCCATGCTATTATACGAGTTTAGTTGATGTATTATTTTACAGAACCGTTTGTGCACACTTTTGAGTGAACCGAGCGTTATATCTATTCCTTCTCCACTTATATCTTATATTCTCTACATGTCACTTGATTTCACTCCCCAAAGCTATTTCTACCGCATCCATTCCCAAAAAATCCCAACAAAAGAAAGCTTGCTCCAAAAGTTCCAAAAAGCCAAAAAGGAGCCAAAAACCAAAAATACAAATACTATTGCTCCTACAAAAATCCAAAAAGAAAAAAAAGGGAAACAAAGCTCAAAATTCAAAGAAGAGATCAATTTTCATTACTTGGAGCAATACATATACTATTGGAAAAACCAAAACAAAATTCCAAATCCACAAATACTTCTTTGGATGCGACGCCTCAATTCAAGCTTGGGGGGAGATCTTTTGACCACATGAGTGAGCATGACATTAGAGTGGAGTCGTGCACGAACGGGAAAGTTTGATAATGCTAAAACTTAACGAAACAATTTAGTTATGGGGATTTCTTATGATTTGATATGATGATGTATATGTCTTGATTTTTATTCTATTCTTTATTACATGCTTTGTGTGAATTTCTACGCTTCAGTTATATCTTCTGATTGAAAAGTGTGTCGCCAATGTTATGCATATTCGATGCTATGAAACATAGGATGTTTATATAAACTAAATGTATGAATACTAGAGAGACCCCTTTCGTTCATTCTTAACTCTCAAGTACTTCGTTTATATAAGATATGAAATCTCTGTGGTAGTGTGTGATTTACTTTCTGAGTCATTGTGATATATGGTGAATGTTGATAAGAGAGCAATCTAGCGACCCTCTTTTCTTCGTATTCCTTTTTGTTTTCTTTTTTTTACCTCCCGGTGCTTCATATTCGTCTTCCTCGAGGACGAGTTGTTGGATCCTGTCAAAACAGCGACGTTAGGACCGAAATAAAGTAGAGACTTACGTTTGCATACGCAGCACCGTAATCTCTGAACTTTGCCCTCGGATTCGCCACAACGATCGATACTTCGTCACAGAGGATCGAAGCAGAGTTTCACCGCCTAAATATCTATCTAGAAGAGAATTTTAATGGAAGGGAGAAGAAGAACATAAGATGCCTTATGCAAACTTATGGCATGGAAAGTGTGGTATGAATGCCTTACCCTTGGGTCCTATTTATAGGCTTTAGGGGTGGTTATTGTAGGAAATAACCAATTATAAGCTTATTAGCCTATATAAGCACATTCATTTATCCTCTTCTTCATTCACTTATCAAGTGCCTTTATGCACTTATAAAGTGACTTTTTCCACTTATCGAGTGGCTTTTTCCACTTATCGAGTGGTCCTTTTCATACGAGAAAAGGTTCCCTTCATGCACGCCTTTGTGCACGCGACATCTGAGGTCCGTATACCCTCATACATCCCCTCATGGGTGTATTCATGTCGTCCATATCCAACATCTCCCACTCACACTTGAGGGGATTGTAAGGAAACATCTTTTCCTTAAACTCTTCTGTTTGTCATACCGAGAAATGGGCCGTGTGACCGTCATGCGCATAGAGTCCGCTGTTGTGCACTTGTTAGAGATACATAACACTCCTCGAGGTGCAAAGTTGAGTAGATCAACGCATGCTTTACCCTAGATTATTTCTTCACATTTCTTATACTTTATATTCAACAATTGAATCCCATCTGGATTACAATTGGCTGGCCAGCTTTGAATCTCTAAAGTCCAAATGTGAATATGAAATTAATCTTCCTCTTCTTGCGATCCTTTTGATCTTGACTTGACTCGCTTTTCTAACATGCCCCGCCGGACCGAATTAACCATAGTCCATAAGCAACATGCTAAGATAGCAATCACCCAGTCAAATCTTAAGGAACCAATTGGAGTCCATAAGGGTAACGAGTTAAGACCCATATGGTCTTTGGGTCTCACATAATAGTAAACACAATTACTATTCTAACCCAATGGTCAAAATGCATACGTAGTATGAATACGTATTACAACATCACTCCTTTCCCAGGGAGCGTATGTCTTAATGATGTTGTAAGGATGATAACCAGATACCACAATGTCTGACTTTGAGTCCCTTTTACTACTCAAATAATCTTCTGGACTCACATCCCGCATAAGACAGATAGGATTTCAAAAATCCTCTTAGATCTTTTGAAAGCACCCATATGATGCAGATCTTTCAAACGACCATCTTGTTTAAGTCATGACTCTAAATCATCCGTCTGACGATTTTGACTTTAAACAGGTCTCATCTTTATTTTACCCATCTGATAAAATAAAGGCGGTTGCTCATGTGAGGGAGCCAACCTCAATCTGTCCGACATACTAGAAAATCTAGCTGAGATTTCAAAAATGTACACAAACATTTCTTAAAATTTCATATGCAATGCTGAAAAGAACTTATTCTTTTATTGAATTTGATCATTTACAGACATGGGAATTTACATTGGTACAACTCAGCTCTTACGCAATCCTTGAGATGATAAGTGTTTGTAAAACACATCTCTGGGGATCGCCTTCATAAGCGGATCCGCTATCATCTCATGCGTAGATATGTACCTTATGTCTACCTTCTTTATCATAGTGTTTTTGCAAGTCTGCAGTTCTTTTAAGATACCGCATTATCCTCTTAACCGCTTTCCAGTGTTCTTGCCCTGGTTTGGATTGGTAACGACTTACCATTCCAATGGCAAAACAGATGTCCGGTCTTGTACACATCATAGCGTACATAAGACTACCAACTGCACTGGAATATGGAACTTTTTCCATAATTTCCTTTTCCTTTTGTTCTTTGGACATGATTTCAGACATAAATTATCGCATCTGCTTATAGGAGTATCAATGGACTTGCAGTCCTACATATTAAACCGTTCTAGAACCTTCTTTATATAAGTCTCTTGTGAAAGAGAAAGAAGTCTCTTCGAACGATTCCTCGAAATCTTAATTCCAAGGATATATGTGGCTTCTCACATGTCTTTCATCTCAAAAACTGATGAAAGCCAAGCCTTGATATCCATCACAAAGCCTTTGTCATTTCTGGCTATTAAAATGTCATCTACATATAGAGACATAATAACGTACTTGCTCTTAATCCTCTTTATATATACGCAGTTGTCTTCATCAAGCATGGAAAATCCATTTGATAAGACAACTTCTTGAAATCGTATATACCACTGCCTTGAGGATTGTTTAAGATCGTATATTGACTTACGAAGTTTACAAACCTTATGTTTGTTTCCTTCTTTTACAAACCCTGTTGGTTGTTCCATATAGATCTCCTCGTCCATTTCTCCATTGAGAAAGGCAGTCTTTACATCCATCTGATGTAATTCGAGGTCTAAGCAAGCTACCATTACCAGAATCAGGCGAATCGAGATAAAACGCACAACAGGTGAGAAGGTCTCTTCGTAGTCTATCCCTTCCTGTTGCGTAAAACCTTTTGCGACAAGGCGAGCTTTATATCTGTCTATAGAGCCATCAGCCTTATACTTGATCTTGAGAACCCATTTGTTCCCAATTGCTCTACGTCCTCTGGGTAAGTCAACTAAGTCCCAGACTTGGTTAACTTTCATGGATTCCAATTCCTCCTTCATCGCCTCCATCCATTTGTCTTTTGCAGGGCATGATACGGCCTGTTTGAAAGTAGCAGGCTCGTCATCATCTTGTAGTAAAGTCATAAAGGTTTGCGACAATTCATCCTCAAATCTTAGAGGAGCCAACCTTGTACGACTACTACGTCGTATTTGAGATTCTTCAAGTCCTTGTTGACTCGAATTTAGATCAATTCTAATATCAGTCCCATTTGGAATGTCGTTAGAAATGCTCCCACTTGGATCATTATTCCCGTATGGAATAGGATTAGTATCATTCGTATCATCCATTGGTGAAGTTTGAAACGTATTTGCTTCTTCACCAAGAATTCTCCCACTCGAATAAGGTAATCCTTCTTGATCATTAATCTCAAATAGAGATAAGTCCTGACTTATCTCGCCCTGTCTTGGAAACTCGTTTTCCAAGAAAGTGACATCCCTCGACTCAAATTCAATTAGACCACCATTGTCTTCCTGACTAATGAAAACATAACCTTTGGAGTTTTCTACGGATTGTATAAAGATACTTTTCCTTCCCCGTGGCCCAAGTTTGCCATACTTATGGGAGGAAATATATGCGTAGGATGCACATCCCCAAGGTTTTAAAATGTTTAAGTCAGGAGACCTCTGGTTCCACAACTCATAAGGAGTGGAGCTAACTGATTTCGAGGGTACGCGGTTCAAAAATGAAAGTGGCCGTTAATAATGCATCACCCCAAAAGGTGGTTGGCAAGTTAGCTTGCGCCATCATTGAACGGACCATTTCTATTAAAGTCCTATTCCTCCTTTCAGCAACACCATTTTGTTGAGGAGTATAAGGCATAGTTACCTGATGTACTATGCCCTTTTCATCACAAAGTTCCTTAAAACTCGTTGATTGATATTCACCGCCCCTATCGGTTCGCAAGACCTTAATCTTGCGATCTAATTGATTCTCCACTAAACTCATATAGTTTTTAAAGCAGGTTAATGCTTCACTTTTGTGGAATATCAAATAGATATGTCCGAATCGGGTGAAATCATCAATAAAAGTGATGAAATAGGACTTCCTGCATCTTGTCTTGACATTCATCGGACCACATATGTCCGAATGGATGAGCTGTAATGGAACCTCGGCCCTTGTGCCGGTTCCAAATGGCTTGCGACAAGATTTCCCCACAAGGCAATGTTCGCAGGTCGACATATCGACCTTTGAAACATTGGATAGAAAGCCACGTTTGGCAAGTCTATCCATACGCGTTGGTCCAATATGACCAAGCCTTGCGTGCCAACAAATTATATCAGACTCATAAGTCGAAGAATTTGCAACAAGGAAATTTTCATTACAATCAGAGGAATCATACATTGTATTTAATACAATAAATCCTTTAAATACATACCCAGTACCAATTAAGGAATTATTACAAAACAAGTCCACTTTACAATGATGAAAAAACCAGTTATAACCAAGACCCATTAACACGACCACAGATATTATATTCCTTCGAATATCTGGAGCGAAGAGAAAATCATAAAGTAGGAGAGTGCGGCCGTTGTCCAAGACTAGCTTGCAAGTCCCAACGCCATTCACTTCAACACGAGTGTTGTTTCCTACATAGATCCACTTCGTTCCTTGGGGTATCCGGTGATACTCCACGAAGGACCGTCTGTCCCTTGCTATGTTGTCGGTGGCACCTGAATCAATTATCCAAAATGGATTAGATTCCACAAGAAATATTGAACTAGAAACACATATGTAACTAGTATTACAAGTTACCTCGTCACCTCCACTCGTACACGAACGAGCATAGTGACCGAGCTTGTTGTACTTGAAGCACTTGATCCTCTTCAAGTCTTTCTTCTTGTGCCATTTCTTGTGCCTACCCTTATGTTTGGGTTTCTTGGTAGACTCAGGTTGCTTATTACGTTCATTAGTAGACTTCGAACGATCTTTTCGTTTCTTTCCCCCGTGTGAGGAACTAGCAACCATGTGCACTTCTGCACTTGGCTTGGCAGCCGCAAGCCGCTCTTCCTCTAACTCGAGGTGCTTAGAAACATCGCTGAAGGTCTTGATGCTCTCATTATGAGTGAGATGCATCTTCATTTGGTCCCACCCATTTGGTAGGGAACGTATGACTGCTTGGATTTGTTGCTCATCTGTGAGCACATGACCTGCATCCTTTAACTCTGAGATTAGATTCACCATATGTCGCAGATGTTTCCCCATGGAATGATCTGGATGTTTCTTGTATGAATCAAATCTTATAGTTAAAGAACGAAGTTTGGACACCGATGTGCCACCAAACTTCTCCTCAAGCTTGGACCATATGTCCATGGCTAAGTCATGCTCTCGAAAGATGCGCATTATGTCATCGGCCATACTGCTCAATAACGTAATGCGGGCTATCTTATTCTTCCGAGACCAAGCATCAAAAGCTTCCTTGTCTCGTCTGTGTTGGGCCGTAGTGCCCAACTCGGGTTCAATCACTACTAGAAAATAGAGCAACAGCCACGGGACATCTGTCACGAAACGATTCCGTGGCCATTGTTTCATCTTTAGCCACGAATAATTCCGTGGCTATTATTCCGTGGCTATTATAGTATTAGCCACGGATTTTGTCGTGGCAAATAGTAAATGGCCACGAAAACATCATCACTAGACTTTCCGTCAGAGTAATATAAGTGTCACGGAAATAATTCGTGGCTGATAATTCTAATTGCCCGTGTTTATCACTGACAAATGTTTATTTGACACGTTACACGGACGCAGCAAAAACTTGGCGCGTAACCTTGGCGGCAAATGAAAATAATAATGGAAACTCATTAAACGAAAATTATAATGGTAAATATAGACCTAAAAAATATAACCCGTGACAAAACCCCTCTCCATCGCGCGCCGCTCGTTTGCTCTCTCGCTCTCTCTCTCTCGACGAAAGACGGCGACGATCCCGTCTGTCGAGCGACGGACCTCGGCGACGATCCCGTCTGTAGAGCGACGGTCCCCGGCGTTATCAAAACTCAGGCGAAAATCTATCTCTCGATCGATCGACGAGACCCGGTGACGATCGACGATCAAAGCTCGAAGAAAAAAAATTAGGGCTTCTTTTCACCGACGCTATACGTGTTCTCAGGAGACGTGGACTCAGGCGCGGGTAGCTATATTCCTCCCTCTCTCTATCTATGCCTCTATCTTTATCTATTCTAACAAATTAGGGCTTTTAATTTTTGCAGACGAGCCGATCAAACTAATTAGTGATTTTTGAATTTGATACTCCGGAGACGCTGTTCTCCGGCGACGACGATAAGGTTCTGAATTTGATCGATGTTATTTATTCAATAAAATTTTGGTATTCTTGTTAATTATGTTCTTTCTGTGTAATTGCTTGTTGGATGAATTATGTGACAAACACAGTATGTGGTTTGAAAATTAGTTAGCAGGGAGTTGGAGTAGGAGATGGCTTAGACTTAGAGGCAATAATATATGTACAAGGGGATAATGACACCGTTAAATATATACTAATTAATTTAGAAAATTTTAATTTTTAATTTAGAATTGGAAACCTTGGGGGTTTCTTGCAGATTTGGAGTGGACAGTTAAGCAAGAAAAAAAGAAATCTTTGAAAAATGTAAGAGGGTGTGTAGTGTAGACATCAGGGAGAGTGAGAAAAAAGGGCACAAGGGAGATGCCCTCCTTTCTTTATTTGAAGTTTGATATGTTAATCATGTTTGTTTTTGTTTTGTTCTTCTTTGAATCCAAAGTCTGATTATTGGTTACTAAGTGGGTAAGACTCTTTCCCTTGGCCACAAGCCATTGACTGCACACCAAAAACCCCAACAGTCCAGCTACTTGGTAGCCACCCCTCTCTCTTTCTCTTGTGTAAGCCACTTTTATAAGCGCAATCAGTACAATGGTTGCAATCTCCAAAGAAAACATACTATATCACAAAATAATGAAGTCTCAACCACAATATTACACTCAGAATTAGTAGCTTGTACAAAGCTCCACGTGTTGTTCAAATTCAAATTCTATTCAATAGAAAACATTTGAAAACTTGTTCAGTTTATTAGCAAAGACTAATGAAATACAAACAAGCGATGGCAACTTGAGCCCTTTATATTTAATTTTTTTAAAATATTATTGCTTGCATTACTATGTTTAATTATTACACGGAGATCGATATATCATAACATCACACATCATAACAGTTGAAATAAGCTATACAGCCCATAGCCAAATGCACGAAGAAATGCCAGTATGATCCTGTAAAGCATATTCAAAGTTAGATAGGAGTTAGGTCTATTGAATAGGATATATAGAACCTAACCAACCAATCCTTTCTAAAGAAAAACACATGCTACACTGATATTTCTTCCCATAATGCCAAGTTTCCAGATCGAATCTAGTTGATTATTGACAGTAAGAAACGAATTACGAACACTGTTACTTAACTTCATCAGATGGTAGAAAGTTTAATTATCAAGTCAATGTTAGCTCCCTTGTTGATGTCAGGGCTGACATTTAACATATCCTTTTTATTTATTTATTTATTTATTCAAGAAGACCTTTCTGCAGTGTGGTCTTTTTGTTTGGTTCATTTGGTAGTATAGGCCAAGATATATAGACCTATATCGGTTGGTGCATGCATAAATATTCTCTGAGATTTAACAAAGAAAACATATATATGCCACTCTTTTAAATTCTTGAGCACAACACATACATGGAACAAGTCTAGCTTGTGCTATCTACAAGCATGCTAGGGTTTTATATTTGAAAGGATACCAACCATCCCAACAACTTCTTTTAGTTTTCCATAGGTTAGTTATGTAGTGGGATGGATGAATACATCTCTTACCAGTAACATGACTCCTATGATCCTATCTATCAGAACATTCCTTATTCATCATTATCACACACCAAACTTCGATGATTCATCTAGAAGTTCCGTGACATATCAATCGAGGTTTATTGGATCAAACTTACCTTTACCTAAATTGCCAACTAAACTGTAATCAAGGTAGACTTACAGTTACAGTTCCTAATAAACAATGACAAAATGTAGTCGGGGTTACTTCATTCTATGTATTATGTGTTATCAAATGGGTCCAGAGAGAGCTAAACAAAATAAAGGCCGTTGTCCTATATGATTAGAACTAATTAAGCAGTGGATCAGGTTTGCATTCTCAAGCCCTCCATTATTGGATGGGGGGGAGAGAGAGGGAGAGGAGAGGGGATCAATAGGATATTTTGATTAAAAGTTTCTAAATGTCAATCATTCTGTTATTTAGTTGACTTCTCAATTTAAAAAAATGTCATATTTGGTGTTGTTCGATCAGCACATCTTCAAATAAATCTCTCCCCTTTACTTTCCCCTTCGACACTCTTATCCTCAATCTTAATTAGTTGTTGGCTTGCTGTTAAATTTTTCTCCCGGTTTATTGTTGACATCATCTGTGCCATTGACATCTAACAGAAGGCATATGTGAGGAAATCACATTCACATACCCAGAAATACTTTGATTAGGAGTTTAGGACAAGGAAACTGTTTTGGTGCTTATCCAGGGTGTGAAAACATGATGTAAAATATTCAAAATTGACTTCTGCGACCAAGAGAGACTTTCTGAAGAGAGAGTTGTAATCTTGAGTTTTAGCATGTTTCTTCCCGTAGACTTTCTCGAATTTCCCCATTAACAGTGTATCAAGGGGGTTTCAAACCAATAATGAGAGGGCAAATTCTTTTTATGAAAACCATAAGGTCATGATGCTATCCATTTATTCACCACACAACTACTTGTGATAACTAGGAAAATTTTAACAAATCAACACTCTCAAATAAAAGCCACTGAATGGCAGTATCTGATTGGTTGGCCTTTTGTAGTTTAATAAGTTACAGTGTGGTTTAGATTGTTTTGTCAGCTTAGTTCTGTGATATCAAATAAACTTATATCTCATTCTGAAATTTATTATAGATGCGGCCGGTTCCTGACAAGTCATTTATGGAAATATCAAATGATGATATGCATAAAGACCAACGATACCAAGATGGGATAGACGCATTTTTAGCGTTCTCTGACAGTAACCCACTACGATTATCAACTCCCGAAATTTATTGTCCATGCAAGAAATGTCAGAACAATTTTAAATATCACAAGGTTATTGTTCGTCTCCACTTGTCTGCGAACGGATTCGATCCCTACTACAAGTTTTGGAGTAACCACGGTGAAGGTGTGGTAACTGAGGAGATGCTTCAAGCAGAGCCACAGATCATGCATGCTGGTCAACGTGCAGATGACACAGGTGCCATGCTGGAAGACATTCTTGCTCCACCGTTTACGACTGATAATTTTTCAGAGGATGCAGATACGTCAAGTGACATTGATCGTTTGATTAAATTAGTGAACGACAACGAGTCGGATTTATACGAAGGATGCGAGTATACGAGGCTATCATTCTTGATCAGACTTCTTTATATCCAAACTCTTAGCGGAATGGCTGTTACACATTTTGAGATGTTGTTGGATCTGTTGAGAAGGGCAATTCCTGGAGGTGAGAATAGCATTCCTGCAACTCATTATGAAGCTAGCAAGATCATTGATACGTTGGGGCTTGATTACAAGAAAATTGATGCATGTCCCAATGATTGCATCCTTTATTACAAAGAGAATAAGGATTTAAACGAGTGCCCAACCTGTAATGTACCAAGGTGGAAAGTGCAACAAAGTACAGGTTCAAACAAGGAAGGTCAAATAGTACAGAAGAAGAAGAAGAAGATTGCTACAAAGGTTCTCCGTTATTTTCCTATTATTCCTAGGCTGCAAAGGTTATTCATTTCTGCTGAATTAGCTGGGAAAATGCGATGGCATGCAACCGGACGTGTAGATGATGGAAAACTGAGGCATCCTGCTGATGGTGAGGCATGGAAGCATATAGATAGGATTTATCCGGACTTCTCAAGAGAGCAGCGGAACGTTAGACTTGGTCTTGCAAGCGACGGATTTAATCCTTTTGGGATGATGAGCTCTGGATGGTCGACCTGGCCCGTTTTGGTGACCCCGTATAATCTTCCTCCTCATATGTGTATGAAGCAGCCATACATGATATTGTCACTCTTGATCCCTGGAAAATATTCACCGGGTAATGATATCGATGTTTTCATGCAACCATTGATTGATGATTTGAAGCTTTTATGGGAAGAGGGTGTGAACGCATTCGACGCCTTTACAAAGCAAAACTTTCGCATGCGGGCTATTGTTTTATGGACAATTAATGACTTTCCCGCATATGGTAACTTATCTGGTTGGTCGACAAAGGGTAAATTTGCATGTCCAGTTTGCACAACAGGCTATGAGGGGAAATACTTGAAATTTAGCCATAAGCAATGCTTTTGGCAGCACAGAAGATGGTTGACTGCAGATCATAAATATAGAAGACAGGGAAGATTATTTGATGGTGAAATCGAACTGAGAAGAGCACCAAAGCAGCTAAGTGGAGAGGACATATTCGAGGCGCTTCATCCTTTGCCTAGAGTAAAGTTTGGCAAGAAAAGATATAGTAAAGATAACCCTCTTGGAGTGAGAAGGAAGATTGCAAAGGGAAAGGGAAAGGGAAAGAGAAATGAGAAATCAAGAACAAGAAAGCAACGAAAGTCTCGACCAGAAGAAGACACATCAGAGAAGACAATACTCCCAGTTGGATGGACAAAGTTCAGTATTTTCTTTCAGTTGCCATATTGGAGGAGTTTGAAAATACGTCACAACCTGGACGTCATGCACGTAGAAAAGAATATTTGTGAAAATCTCTTATACACCATTTTACAAGACTCGACCAAGTCGAAGGATGGATTAAAGGCGAGACTTGATTTAAATCAATTGGAGATACGTCTTGAATTGCAGGCTATTCAGAAGGAAAATAAAAAGTATGAACTGCCACCATCATGTGTTACACTTTCTACAGATGAGATACATAACCTCCTTGTGTTTCTTAAGTCCGTGAAGACACCGGATGGATATGCTTCAAATATATCTAGATGTGTGCATGTAGATGAAAGGAAGATTTTCGGTCTGAAAACCCATGATTACCATATCTTGCTGCATCAGATGCTTCCGGTTGCAGTTCGTCATGTCGATAAGAGGCTGGCTTCAGTTTTGATACCATTCTGTGGTTTCTTTAAGCAGGTGTGCTCTAATGTGATAGATGTCGCTGAATTTGAGGAGTTAGAGAGACGTGTCATCCTTACATTGTGCAATATGGAAAAAAATTTCGCGCCATCCTTTTTCACAATCATGGTCCATCTCACTGTGCACCTGGCACAGGAGGCACGTGTTGCAGGACCAGTACAATATCGGTGGATGTATCCCGTTGAGAGGTACATGCTTGTTCTTGTTAATGCTCTTTGATGGAGACAATCTGTACACATATTAAATTATTTTTATTATTTTTAACCCACAGATTCTTAGGGTTCATGAAACAACTAGTGCATAATCGTGCAAAACCTGAAGGTTCTATAGCAGAAAATTATTCATCACACGAGACCCTGATTTTCATCTCTCGTTACTTGCGGGATGTTGAAACAAAGCTCAATCGACAGCCAAAAGTGATGGATGCCGTCTTCTATAATGACCGTGGGGAGGACACGCGATTTAATATGATGGATCTTGGCCAAGCCCATGCATATGTTATAAACAATCTAACGATATTTGACTCATATCGCAGGTAATAAAGCTGAGTTTTGCACCTTTTATATCTACCGATGTTTTAAATCATATGTTATGTTAGCTTTCTTTATTTGTATCGCAGTCGTCATAAGATAGAGGTCATGAAAAATATGAATGCCAAAACTTTTGGCAAAAAAGTTGCGGACACACACTCCAAAGAATTTCCTGGATGGTTGAAAATTCAGGTATTGGCACAGAGTAGACATGTTAGCTATATTACTATAGGAAAATTAATATTGAGCTTATTAATATAGTAATATATTTCATACTTTTCATGAAGGTTCAACGACAAATTGATGGAGGTGCAAAACTAAGTGATGACATTCAAAGTTACGCCAGAGGTCCTCATGGCACCGTACATCGTTATGGAGGGTATTGTATCAATGGTTTTAGATTTAATACCACTGACGTCGAGAAGGAACGATGCACGCAGAATAGTGGAATCTTCTCATCTTTCTCACAATTATCGTATGCTAGTAGCAAAGATCAACAACCCAAAGAAGGCCAAATCTTCTACTATGGACAGGTTGAAGATGTTGTTGAGATTTTTTATGGCTATCAGAAGGATGTTAGCCATGTGTTGTTTAAGGTTCGTTGGTGTGAGCAAGGTAAACAAAAGGACCCATTTGGCTACACAGTTGTAAATCTAAACAAGGAAATCTACAAGAATGACAAGTACATGCTGGCTACCCATGCAAAACAATGTTTTTATGTAAAAGATATAATGGTAGACGACGCTTGGGTTGTTCTTAGAAATCCGCCAAGAGCCTATGCATACGAAGATGTTCCTGAGGATGATAATGAAGACGGCGACGATGACGTTGTAATCTTAGCCGATGAAGTTGTGGCCGAGTTTTCAATCGAGCAGAATAATGAAACGGCTGAGGATATTATACCGTTGCGTATTGATATGCCAAACTTGGAGATACAGGAAAATGTCATTGAAGATCAAGACGACGTAATCATAACAGAAGAAAGCCCGAGTATTAATTTGAGAAGCAGAGTTGAAGATCTTTCAACTGGTGTTCGGACTCGATCACAAATGGCGTCAACATCAAAATCATGAAATTGCTTTTGTAAGCAGCATAGAAGATCTTAAACTGGAGTATCCTAGCTGGATTTTGTCTCCTTTAATCACAACCACTATGACACTATACATCATGCTCTAGCTGTTGGGTTTCAATGGAATCTGGTTTTTTTAGGTTTGGTTGTTTAGGGAAGTATGTTACTTAAAGTAGCTTGTTTCATGGATCTCAACATCAACCATCTTGCCTCAAATTGGACGTTTGTTTTTGTTAAAATTTTCAATTTGACAACCTTTTCTACAAAGCTTAGTCTTTGAATGTGTAGCACGTGTATTTTTATCATGAATTCGAACATCTGCCGAACTCCAACACTTCTTGAAAACTCGAACACATGTCGGACATTTTTAATGTGTTCTTAATTATAAATTATTTTTCTAATTTAAAGCACTTTTTAAGAACATGGAGGATATGTCCTGTATGTGTTCTTATGTGTTTGAAATACTTATATAATTGTAATTATATATGCTAGGCCAAAATCATTGCAGGCATTAAATGATTAGACGTGTGTTTACATTTTTGGATGCATGAACATGTTTATGTAAGAACATATGCACGTACAATATATTTCATGTTTATACATATTTTGTTCTGTCATCCTCGCACATTTGAAGAAATTTCAGTCCGCCATTTGTGCTTGTTATGTGCCAGTGTCCTGTGTCAGTGT